>NHTK01006015.1:0-40043 GCA_002938355.1 Panaeolus cyanescens | reverse complement strand
GGGAGGGAGGGAGGGAGGGAGGGAAGAAGTCAAATTAATGCGATGTGTTTGATAGACGTAGATCTAGAAAAAAGTCGTTTCGTGTACCCATTTCTTTCTTTTCATAGTCTCTTCCAAACACGATTTCAAATCCCTGCTTGTACAATAAATAATACACGATATCATGCACGATATAAGCTACAAAAAAACTACTATGTACGATTACAGTTCTAAGCTATGTATGTAAGTATACTGTACACCTATCCAAGTCGAGACGACGGAAGCCTTGCCCTCCTTTTCCATTGTGATTTCGTAAGCTGTGGAATTTAGCTGGGAGGAGGTGGTGGCGGAGGCTGGTTAGGGTCAGGATCAGGCGACGGTGATGGCGATGGTGGAGGTTGAGTAGGGTCGGGAGGTGGAGGAGGTGGTGGTTGGGTAGGATCTGGAGGTGGAGGTGATTGGTTAAAACTAAGTGGAGGCGGTGGTGCTGGAGTTGGATCACCATCTGGTGGTGGTGGTGGAGGGGCGGGCGAAGGAGAGGGTGAGGGAGGCGGTGGCGGTGGAGGAGGGGCTGGAGCATCAGTTGGTGTAGGTGCAGGCGCAGGAGGCGGTGGAAGCTGATCGGGAGGCGGCGCATCACCAGGAGGTGGTGCAGGTGGTGCCGGCGACGGTCCAGTACACGGTGCTGTCGGCGTAACTGCGAATATCCCATCATACTGGAACGGATACGGACATCCTGAAACAGCCGTAACACCACCAACAGTGTCTGCACTATTATACCAACCATTAAACCCGCGGGTTAAAGAAGCTGGCGCAGACGTGAATGTGGGAGGCGGTAATGTGATGATACTATCCGTGCTAGTGTATGTGGGTAAAAGTGAAATTGGAACCACTGCATTCGTAATGTGCGTTGGTGGCCATGCGAACTGAGAGGATGAGGATGGTGATATGGATGATGCAGTACTGCCAACCTGCCATGGCTGGAATGGTCCTGTGAATGGCGAGCCTGCTACGCCAATGGCAGCACAAAATCCATTGGCGATCCTTGGGTCAGTGGGTATCCAACCATTTTGAAGGCCCAGTTGATATGACCACTGCGGCGTCTCCACACGTCCAGCAAGGGAAGGTCCGATCTACAGAAAATTCCACTAATGAGCAAGGTTTTCAAAAAAAAGAAAAAAAAAACTGAGTACCTTCCAAGTCCAAAAGAACCAGTCCCCCAATGAATCAAAGCTCGCACGTATCCAGTTTTGAATTCCTTCTTTCATCGTACTATTCCACCCTTCCCATGGATCAAACTCGGCACATATTGGATTAGTCGACGTCTGGTTGACACCACGAAGGAACAGGCCACAGTCGTTTGTTGCAGCTGAGAATTCTCCAGTCATCGTAAATCCAAAATTCCTCCTCCTAAATTAGTTTTAGTACCAGGACATAAAACGTTCCACAATATTCAACGTACGAGTCATTCGTCGCCATACCCCATCCATTACACGCAATAGCTGGCCATGGACCCCCAACAATTCCTTGATCACCAGGAGTAGCAATGGGTGCGATAATTGGCGGAATATCAAAGGCGTGGTATGCATGAAAATCGATCATGATTCGATCCGAACCTTGTAGGAAGTTCGTCCAGTCAGCCAGGGGTATGAAACCGTCTGCAATGGCAATGAACTAGGGGACGAGAAGTTTGTATTAGATCAGTCAATTGTTGCTTGTAGGTTAGGTATACAAATTCTAACTCACTGGACCGCGTCCTGCTCCGGTGCCCGTTATGCTGCGAATGACGTCGTGTGCTCGTAAATAGAACGTGGTTAGGGTGTCTTGGCCAATGTAAGAGGCTACTGGTTCGTTGACGATGCCGAATATAGGTATGACGTCTCTGTATTCTGGCTGGGTGATAAACTCGGTGATGATGCGAAGATAGTATAGGGTTCGTTCTGCGTTGGCAATGCCCATATTACCGGCTAACCATTGGAGCGTGCCAACCCTACATGCAAAATTATCAGATAAGGAGTATACCAGAAAATGAAGTCTGGTGACACACCTGCCAGAATGATTTAATGCTGCAGGGTAAATCACGTCAGCGAAGAGAAAATTAAGATGAAGAGATAAGAATGCGGAGTGACTCTCACCATTCTGAGAACCCGGAACTGCATGGAGATCTAAACAAACTCTCAAGCCATATTTTCGTGCCCATTCAACAACGCGAAGGAAATATCTAAGGGAAATGTTTGAATATATTCGTGCGTAGGGAGTAATGTTGACACTCACTTCCATGATGTTCTCTCAAGAAACGGTTCTCCATCCCAGGTTTCAATCGCCCAGAAAGCCAAGGGTACTCGAATCCAATTCAATCCAGCACCTGGCCAAGGAAATTCAATTATCATGGGAGATGTTTAACGTAACAAAACATGCGTACCTGCTATCTGAGCAATATCCATCTCCGTCTATGGACGAACACATGATGATGAGCTGGCACTCACGAAGAACAATGGATATGTTGCTTACTATAAACGTGTCATAATGGGTTTCCAGTTGAGATAGTCCACCATTGGCTGTATCAGCTGCCATCATTTGGCTGAGAGTGAACTCGTCGACGGCTCCAGGATATCTTTGGAAAATAGATGGTGAAATAAACGGTTCCAGAACAAGCCATCCACCCAAGTTTACGCCATTGATACGGTCCACTCCCCAGTTCCAAGTAGTATTCAAGGGAGGTGTCCACGAGTTAGCTCTCGCAAAAGCAGTAAACGGATCTTGGGGATCCATTGCCCCTGTTGAAAGGTTAATAATTTATACGTGGTGAAAGGATAACACACACACAATATCCTCCAAATGAGTTCTGGTACGTGAACTGCGTCCCGTTCTCCATAGTGACAGTCGACCCATCTCCTCCCAACTGTAAATAGTTATCGTATTAGAACATGATTGCAAGAGAATTCACGTACAACAAGAGTGCTTGAAACAGGTGATGAATTGGTAGGGAACGGCCCAGGAAGAGTTGCTGTATTTTGAGACGACATCTTCTTCTGCTCTCGCCCGATAACAGTAAAATAAATAGGAAGAAATATAACAAGCGCGATGACAATTCCCAGCATTATCATGATACTTTTTCGTTTGTACCACGGCTCTTCCTCTGAAGGAGGCGGTGGCTGAAGTGGCGGCAGATTTTGACTGGCGAGTTGTCCTCGCCATGCAGCAGCAGGATATCGGTAGTTAGCATTGGAGCTGGCGTACCCAGTCGGACCTGTACTATAGTTGTTGCTATAGTGCGAACGGGCATACATATTCGCAGTGGGGTTCGCAGTACTAGCATGCGACCTCGTATATCCGGTTGGTGGTCGACCATGGGCATTGTAGTACTGATTCCTGATTTGCGACGCAGACCTAGAATCAGCGCTCGATGGCGTGTACCCTCCTGTTACGGCGTATCCATGCTGCGAATAATTGTTGGAGTACCCAGATTGTCGTCGACTGCGATGGCTAGTGCTATAGGCCACACTCGACATGAAGAAAAGCCCGTATGCGCCCCACCGGAGTTTTACAGTTTATCGTGAATTGGAAGCAGTAGTAAAGAGAGAAAGGATGAAGCCAAGTCCACAGGATGCCAATGCCAACATGTTGAAAGTCTTCGGAGTATTATGCCGTTGTACACGAGGATTCTGTGCAACACCCTTCAAAGTTTCCAAGAATACAGTTCATTTCAAGTCTCATTTCATTATCGTGGGTCAAAGGAAAGCTTCATCATGGTTAAATGTGACCAACTTTCGTAGAAAACTCCCTAATTTCCTCATTATGTAAGCAGTATTTGGGCAGTAATCCGTAATTACTCTGATATTTCTGCTACATTTGGCAGTCAATCTGGCGAAATTATCGCCGAGCCATAAACCGTGCTTTGAACTTGACATTCAACGTTTGTTCAACTTACGCCAAATATATTACTGAAAAATACGTGTATGTATACAGCAAGTCCAACAAATAAATGTCCTATGTGTTATAAATGAATCCCAGGATAAAGATTGTCCAATGAGTACTAAAAGAATGACGACGAGAATTAACGAAAGACACAAATCTACATAAAGTCCACAATCCAAAGCAGCACGGCAAAGCGTAACGGCTACGGCATGGTTCATACTTCCTGCGACGCCGAGGAGTACAAGCCTACCCCAAGTATACATTCTGGGGGTCAGTAAGGGGGTGCGATAAGTCGTGAGGTCATAACGAGGTAGCCTCGTGGGCTGAAAACGGTTTTATGTCGCCGTGGGTCCTGTACACGGTGCTGTAGGAATCACATCAAACACTCCATCATACTGGTTAGGATATGGGCATCCAGCAATCGGCGTAACACCGCCTTCCGTATCCTGGTTATTAAACCATCCATCAACACTTTGCGTAACAGACGCTGGTGCAGATGTGAATGTGGGTGGCGGCATCGTAATAATGGGGGCCGTATTGGTGTACGTTGGGAGTAAATCTACAGGTACGTCCGCACTGGTGATTGCAGGTGGAGGCCAAGGGAATTGTGTGGATGAGGCAGAATCAATTGTTGAAGGAGTTCCGCCGGTTTGCCAAGGTTGATAGACGCCGTTGAACGGATTATTCGCTAGACCAAGCGAGTCGCACATGCCAACCGCAGTCCGTGGATCCTTGGGAATCCATCCGTTTTCTAATCCGAGTGAATAAGACCACAGAGGAGTTTCGACACGTCCCGCAAGTGATGGTGCAATCTGCAAAACCTTGATAAGCAAGCAGCTCACTCAACGGATCATGGGTAGCCTACCTTCCAAGTCCAAAAGAACCAATCACCCAGAGCATCAAAGCTTGCAGAAACGTAATTTTGGATTCCTGCTTTCATTGTGGAGTTCCACGTCTCCCAATTATCGTACTCTGGGCATACGGGGTTAGGAGAAGTAATATTGACACCACGCATGTACAACCCGCAGTCATTGGGTGAGGCAGACATTTCGCCAGCAATAGTGACACCGTAGGCTTGGCGTCTACAAACAATCAGTTACAGCTTCGAATAAACGCGCGAGGACTTACGAGGCATTGGTGTTCGATCCCCAGGCGTTACATGCCATCGATGGCCAATCACCTCCAATCATTCCGTTATCTCCTGGAACAGCGATTGGATTTGTGAACGGACCCTGGAATGCAAAGTAGGTGTGTTGGTCCAAAATCATACGGTCGGAACCAGCAAGATAGCCTGCGAAATCTGAGAGAGGACGGAATCCATCACCGATTGCGAGATACTAAATTATTCTGGGTCAGAATTATGCACGAAACACCAACTTGAGGAGAAACTCACAGGTCCGTGGCCGTCTCCCAGCCCCGTAATGGAACGGATCATATCATGCGCTTTAAGATTGAAACTGGTAACAGCATCCATGCCAATCAGCGATACCAGCGGCTCATTCACAATACCCAAGATCACAACGAGGTTTTGGTACTCGGGCTGTGTCACAAACTCAACCAAAATCCGCAGGTAATACAGCGACCGTTCTGCATTCGCAATGCCCATGTTGCCCGCAAGGAAATTGACAACTCCCAACCTGCCAAACAAAATGAATAACGCATCCTTTCAAACAAAACAAAGAAACGCAGCTCTAGGGACTTACTTTCCGGAATGATTAAAAGCTGAGGTAATTTCGCGATTGAGGTCAGCGTCTTTTCCGTGTACTGTTGGAGCATGATGCATGATGACATACCATTTTGTGAACCTGGAAGAGCGTGGAAGTCCAAGAATACACGCAAGCCGTATTTTCTTGCCCACCCGAGGACACGGACGAAATATCTAGCGGCACAAGTCAACCGCAGCTCTTGAAAAAGAACCAAAAACTCCAAACATACTTCCACGACGTTCGTTCCAAAAATGGCTCTCCATCATAGGTCTCGATTGCCCAAAATGCAAGAGGAATACGAATAAAATTCAACCCAGCACCTATATAACAATACGACGACAATGAGAAAGGCTGTCACAAACAATATATCGATGAAAGACTGTGCTTACCTGCGATTTGTGCAATGTCAAGTTCAGTCTAAAAATAGAACACACGGTCAGAAGGTGAAATTAGGCCGGCTGTGTTCAAACGACGTGTCTGTGGAGAGATGTCTACTCACGATGAACGTATTGTAATGATCTTCAAGCTGTCCAATGCCACCGTTTGCAGTATCAGCAGCCATTAATTGAGTTAGAGTGAATTCATCTGCCGCAGGAGGGTACCTCTGGAAGAATGCCGGGGTAATGAAGGGCTCTAGAACAAACAAGCCACCTAGGTTGACGCCATAGACTCTATCAACACCCCATCTCCAACTGGTGTTCAAAGGCGGTGTCCAAGAGTTAGGCTGAGCATTTTCGCTATAAGGGTTGTTTGGGTCTTGTACCCCTGTATCGTACCCAACGTACGCGTCGTGTCAATTCACTTTGTTTACAATTGAAGATAGTGCACGTACAAAACCCTCCAAAGGGATTGTGGTAGGTGAATTGAGTTCCATTCTCCATCGTCACAATAGAACCGTCTCCCCCCATCTAGTTTGAATAGCGGCAAAATAAGAAATGGAGCCAATACAATCACGTCGGATAAATCGTGCACTCACCAGAGCACCGCCTGGCATTGTTGTGGGAGGAACCCCAGATGCAGCAGGACCATTCGCAGTCGTGCCAGCTGGATGACCACTGGTATTGCGCTGCTTAGGCGTACTTTCCTTATGAATCACAAGGAAGAAAATGGGAAGGAAGATGGCGCAGAAGAGCACAATAATTGTGGCCAAAACAATGGCTGCCATCAGTCCTTTTCGTTTAAACCATGGTGTTCTCTTCGTTGCAATTGGTTGATGTAAAGGCTGGTAGCTATTATCATTGGGTACTAGATTCTCCGCTTGTGAGTGTGTCCCATCGACCAGCGAATATTGATATGGCTGTTGACCCTCTTTTGACGGCCCAGGCAGTTGAAAGTGAGAGGATGGCGCGGGCGAATATCCCGTCTCCATTACGAGCTGGTGACCGGGGTGAATGAAGAAAAGAACGGTGAAGGGAGGGAAGGCGTAACTGTGGGAGGAGGGCTAAAATGACATGTCGATGCCGAATGCATGTTTAAAGTAAGAAAAAGGCTGCGTTGCTGTCGGAATCAGTGAAGTGATCTATATTTAGGGGCGGCGTGGGCATAAGCCCCTGACAAACACACAATGGGAATGACGACCGGAAAGAATTAGCCAGAATCGCTATAATTATCAACAAGCTCCAACCAATGTGTAGAATTAAAACCTTCGATGGGTTGTATTTATGTGCTAGAATCACAGTAATAGGAGAAGGATGAGCTAGGTTGGTTGTGACGGGCTCATGACACCGTGAAACGGTCCTTTCAACGAAGTTAGCAGCAGTCAGGTTGTCACCTGCCGGCTATCTCATCAGTATCAGTCCAGCATTTGAGCTTGATGCTTACCAGGATGCTAAAAATACGACCTTCGATAGCACAGCTTCAGCTTCAAGCGGCCAGTTCACGGAATCGGAAGAAAAAAATTCGTTCGAAATTTGTTGGCGATATCAAAGCAACACGGACACATTCTTTGATCGAATACAATACAACATAAGCAGTACACGAAGGCAGATCGATTAGATAGAAGTGGATAATCAGTAATATACGAATAAATTCAAGAGATAAAAAAATAAGAAGAGGAAAGGCTGGAAATCAGCGATAATACAAAGATCGGATTACAGTAAACGTAAATGATAATCGAAGAAAAAAGGTCGAAAACAATGAAAGAATCGTCGAAAGGATAAAGGAAAGACTAATAATCAAATAGAAAGGGTAGACTGAGATTGAGCAAGGGCAAGGTAGAGGACATCATCGTCTCCTTTATGATAGGTACCGGTAGTAACGCCTTGGTCGGAAGTCCGAAGGCATCTGTAACAGAAATGATACATTGTAATCATGGTCAGTCGGAAGGTTCTGGCGCCGATGGGATGCGAGGTTGTCACTCACAAAATTTGTTTACCATTCTCCACAATGTCATGAAAGCGATGCGTAGAAAACATAAGAGTCTGTCCAGAAGACGATGCGACAGCTGAGAACGCTTCGAAGATCCTGCGTTCTGTGACAGCGTCGAAGGAGCTCGCGGCATTATCAAGGATAATGAGTTTAGTCGATGGTCCAAATTTCGCCTTGAGGAATGCCCTGGTTCTGTAAACTCGATTATGAGCGACAAGCGGACAAATGTGAACGATAGGTCATTAGTACTTAGTACTCACAATGCAATCATCTTTCGATCCTCTTTACTGATGTCATACTCCCTGACGAACGGGCGCTCATGCTGACGGCGAGCTTCCATAGCTTCCTTCCCAGCAGTGTGACAATACCCACTATCCACACAGATATCGCAATCCTCGCGTTTAAGCACAGTGTGTGGGTTACCTTCACACGACCCATTGAGAAGAGCATTGCAGAACCTGTAGTCACTCGCGTTAAGCTCGATTGGCCTCAGACCAGTTTCGGATCTGAGAAGATTGACAGTCCAGACGAGGTTGTCATGGAGTGTCCCAGGGAGGAGAGTGTCATCGGAAGCGTTGACGTAGACGATGGACTTTCGGTAAAGGTCTTTGTCGATGTTCGAAAGTCGATTGCCCCCAACGGACACTTCGAAACCTCCGTCTGCCTCCGCCATCCCCGCGATACTCTCGAGTAACGATGACTTATTGCTTTCCTGATCACTGGCAACAACGACAATATCTCCCTGCTTGATGTGGAGATGAGGAGCGCTCAATGCAATGCCTTCAGATTTCCCTGATGAACTACTTGATAAACACACCATGAGCTTACGAGATTCAGAGTGAAGAGGGGACGACCATGGCTTACCCAAGAACGATGTCGAAGCTATTTGGAAGAGGCTTTTCATTCTGCACAGACACGAAATGACCATCATGTTCTTGCGAGTCAAGGAAACCCAAAAAGGTGTCAATCGCCTTTATAGCCTGGCGAATCGAACCCATTGCATGACCTGTGTACCGATCGACACCACCAGCTACGATACTGAGAGCAAAAGGGAATGTGCCCATGAGTGCGATAGCTGAAGGTGTAAGCGATGGATATGCGATGAGTAGAGCGAAGCCCTGGTATCAATTGTGTTAAACATGCTGCATCATTTGAGCGTTCGTAAAACATACCATGGGTTGGATGAATGGTGGGAGGTGTCGCAGAATTGGGCCAGCAGGATCAAGCGCCATCAAATGCCATGTATCGACATCTCCTCTTGACTTGAACAGGCGTTCGCTCTGCCTTTCGTATTCTAACGTAGATCGTCAATTTGAGAGAGCGGTGAAACAAGAGAGAGGAATGATCCTACCATTCGCAACCGTGTCAGTGATGCCTTCTCTCTTGAAATAATCGTAATAGTTCCTGGAGAAAACGGTACGGAACAGATTGCCCAATCTACGATAGCTCTCATCATGAGACCAAAACTTATAACCTAACATTTCGATCAATAAACCAGAGAAATTGAGAGAATTAGATTGCGAACCTCTCATCCAAAAGGAAGGATAAATCTGCAAATGCAAAAGCCAAATGGTAGTAGCGCCAACGACCACTCGAAGCACCCAACTGTTGGTATCGAAGAGGGTGCACACAAGCGCCAAGGTATGGAGCATAACTTCGACGACATTGCGAACCTGGGTTGTGTAATTATACATCTGATCCCAACCAGGAATAAATAGCGCATATTCAGATTCGTAAGGGAGGACACGTTGAGCAGCTTCCCCACACGACTCCGGACGAAGACACGCTGTCAAGGCGCGCGTCAATAATCAGATTAGAGAAGGACTCGTGATATCAACATACCTGAAACCATCATAGGAGTCCACTTTCTACGCATCACGCTCCCAATGTATCCGCGACAAGCAAGTCTGATGATAACATAAGTATTTGTATGCCGATGAAAGTGAAAGATGCTTACACTTGCTCAAAGGCGATGGTGCAGCAGAGGCCGCATAGAACACATAGCACAGCGCAGAGCCAAAGCATGCGCAGTTCAGATTGCACGTTCTCAAAGCGGGCATGAACAATTTTCTCAACCTATCATCATTAAGACTCCACGCAACATGAAGGGGGAACATCAAAACTCACAATGCCAAATGCTCGATACAGCGTCAAAATGTGTACAGTCGACATCAACGGGTGCAGTGCTTGACAGAGAATGAACCACATGAATGCCGGGGGTGACAACCAGAACACCTCTGTCATGAACCTCATAGGACTCTGAAGGTTTCCGAAAAACGATCGCAGCGCGAAGATGCCTTCCGGTACCATCCACGAGACGGGGTCGAACACGACACTGAAGGTGCCGTACTCGTGGATCTTGAGCTTGGAGGTTCGATGTACATTAGCTGACTGTTGCTGGCTATCAAGAAGGGGGTCGACATTAAATATATCAAGGGACATGGTGACCCAAATACAGGGTGTAAGGGATGGGCAGATGATAGAAACTGTGCGGGGATTGGAAGCCCTGGAAGCGAAGTGTGGGGGGGACTTTGAAAATCGCAGCTTCATTATATACTGTTCAAACGCACCAAAAAGCTGTGGGCGTTTGGCGCAGTTTAAAAATTAAAATGGCCCATATCATTTCTCATCGATATTCGTGCGTTCTTTGTTTTGCTGAGCCTATTTGACTCACCTTACCAGCAAGGACATTATTTGTTCGCCTCGTGGTTAGCCTCCTCCTTCATACAACACCTCGAGCTTGCTGTTCGTGGGCGATGACTCAAGCTGACGACCAACATTTGTGTGAGGAGTGGTAGTGTTGTATTGCAGAGGCTGTGGGTGGTCGGTGTTGTCTAGAGACAAAAAAGAAATAAAAAACCAGGACAAGGTCACAAAAGTCGCGACAATGACATAAAGGTCCCTGATTAAATTACCAAAAGAGGTTGTAATTACCAAATTGACAATAAAAACGTCCTCAAAACAGTCGCCTTGAACGACGAGCAGTATCATCCCGAAGCCAATAAAAATGTGAACCGGACCGAAATAATCCTTTTAGAGACGATGCGTACATATATTTGGACCCTCTTACACCACAAGCCTACTTTCAGACACTAAATTTGGTCATTCACGAGGAAAAACACGGCCCCACTCTACATAATGCAGTCGAAGTTCGAAGGCGCCCGTCAAAAGCTGTCATTCGGGGTCGGCGAGAAAGCTACTTTTGCGGGTATTTGGAACAGCATGACAAAACCGTGTTATACATTTGCAGTCCCAGTTGACTGCACCCTTGCACTGTGGGCCCACATCAATTGAGTTTGAAACGTTAATTGTCGCCACTGACCCATAAATGAACAACATTCCCCAGGTCATGGTTTCCGAAAACCTGTGCACACACCTTAAAAGGCACACAATCGAATAACCCTTCCGAAAAGGCATTGTGAAAGCAATGTCAAGAAAAAACATGTAAATGGCGCCCGATACATCTTCAGGTAAAGTTATCCATGCGTTCCACCGCCAATTATACGGTATCGATGCCCAACCATTTATCCATTAGCGACCACACTGTTCTTTGTTCATCCGTCCACTCCTCATCCTTCTCTTTAACACACGAGGGGCACAGTCCATGCGCAGCCCAATCAATTGATTTCATCTTTTCGAGGGTCTCCAAGGGTTTATATACACCGTCATCGTCGATGGCCGGCTGAATGACGAGCTTCATCCACGTATCCGCGAAAACGTCAGTACACTCCATATGAGGCGTAGCGGCGGGGGTGAACAAGATTGGTGTAAAGTGTTCAACAATTTTCGTCATGAGGGTCATACAAACCGCCGCGTCTGCCTTTGAAATTCGGAGGGGCAGGTCCGGTGTCGTCAACGCGGAAATACCATCGTCGTTTTTCGAACCAACAGAGGGGTGAATGGTAGAGTCATTTGAATCGACATTAGCCGTTGTAGGGATTGTGGGCGACGGATCGTTAGGGCAAGAATTAACCTGTGCCGCATTTGGGTTTGAAGGCGTGGTTACTGCAGGGTCATTTGAGCCTTCGTCTTCTCCCGTGGTGTCAAATTCTGTTGTGGTCATCAGGCTATAAAGAACGGCCTTGCGAACCTGTATATAGCACAGATTTGAGCTTCAGAATCCCATCTAAACTTGGTACGACGCACCGCATCTAGCTTGAATTGCTTTGCCAAATCCAAAGCCTCATGCAATGGGTGCTTGTGGGCAAAGGCAGAAGGGTCTTTCGGGAAAAGTGTTTCGAATATCCTCAGCGCAGTTGTGTGCAGCTGGGGGAAATCAAACTGCTGAGGACTCGTTATCCTGAGCAAGGATGAAACGTGACTGAAATCTGAGTTGTCCCACAAAGGCCTAACAATATCCAGATTTAGCAAACGGCAAATTGCAGTAAAGTCCACAAGGATGTTTGACAGAACCCAAATATCATGAACACCAGCTTTTTGCCTCCCGAAATCCGAGCCTGGACTTTCCCAAACGTGAATCTGAATGACTTACTTGTCGTGGTAAAAGTGTTGAAGCAAAGCTTCCACATCCTTGGGTTTCACGCCTCGCTCCTCTTCCACGACTACATGATAGTGCCCTGTTTTTGCATCCAAATCAAAACCCTTAGATTGATTCGGCAAAGTTATCGAAGAGAAATAGCGAGAGTGGCGAGACAGGAGGGCATGATGCAGCTTGAATCTCTCTACTTGGACGTCCAGAATTAACGATCCGTCATCGAAGTAATAAATTGGGTGCTTTCTGATAGAAACTTCGCCTTCTCGGTGTTCCTTCTCCAGGCTAGTGGGCAGATCTGTGGTCATGGGTCGTAGAACATGGCTGTCGTTAGCAGCAGTGGCAGGGGAAGGAGAAGACATTCGCGTGGGAACCTAATGAAATGATAAGATAACGGTTTTCTAATCAAGGACTGACGTCAACACCAACCGTGTCCATCCCGCAGAGGTTCTATTCCCTTTGCAATCCGTCATGATTTCAGGGTAAGGTTGCGATAGGATGAATAATTGAGGTCAATTTAATTTCGGGGGGAATCTTGCGTTTCAATTTGTGGATGGGATTGTGGGCGCAAGCACAGAAGCCGGAACTGCATCCAGTGCGTAGTGCAGTCTCCCCCACATCGCGAGGTTAATTGTTGAAAGGATTGTTGTTTTTATTTTTGGGTGGACAAGAAACAAATAGCGGGAACATCACAGCAAGAAGAAAAACAAAAGGAAACAAAAAAAATAAAGGGAAAATAAAGATTCCATGAGATGGGTGTGTGGGCGCTGACTTCGTCACCAACCGTAATATCTCCGACCCCTGCGTGGTCCTTGATAGTCTAAATAATAATTAACAATGGGCTTGCGCTGATCGATATTTATGAAAAAACTTACAGGTGCTTGTATCCCGGACAGGACTAACGTTGGCCACTCCTGCGAGATTGAGGTACCCTTCACTATCACGAGAAGCGCCACCTCCTGCAGTTCCAGGGAGGTGTGGTTCTATCCAGCTGGCACGACACCACACACAAGTCAAGGATTTTCCAGTTGAAGCAGCAGTGCGTTTCCCTGAACATCGGGAACAAAGCAGGGTCGGAGTGTTCAGCTATGATCACAGACGGGGCAGATATATAACTTATAAACCCACATTGGCCAAAACATTCCTTGTGTAGCGCGTTTCCACATTCTTCGCAAAACACGAGCGAGGATTCGGGTACGCCATGCATGCCATCGTAGCAAATAGGGCAATCATCGTCCTCCGAGGGGATACGTTTGTTGGTTTGCCCCGTGCCACCAGTCGGGGTTTCGGGAACAGCCTTACCAGTGGCACGGGCGTGGGCAGCAAGTATGTGTGGGTGGGCGATGGAATTGGGGGCTAGAGGGGCATTTCTGAATATCTCTTCAAGCTCCGAAGTAATGAGGGCCCTTGCAATGCCAATTAATCTTCATATAACGGATTTGGGCTGATAAATGCTCACTTTTGGTACCAGGTTGTCGATGACTGTCTAACTTGAAGAACTGATAAAGTGATAAGAGACACCCTGGAACGCGACGATTTGTATGTATACCTTTGAAAAAAACAAACAACTAGCGAGTCTTTAGCAAGGAAGCATCGTGGCTGGAAAGCAAAGAGAACATACGATATGCTTGCAGTGATTCCCTTTCGCGGCGTCAGGACCTAAAATGCAAGAAATGGTTCAGAAGATCGTTTGTCGTTGCACACAACATACGCACAGTTACAACGTGGTAATTTGTCAATTGTAACAGTATAAACCTATCTCCGACGTTAATCAGTGCAAAATTAAGCGTTTCAATATGATGACCAACATTTCCAGTGGAACCCAACACACTGAACTCTTCACGCAATTCTCCGTCGCGTCGTGTACGATCAATCATGAACATCCTGATATCAGAATTAAAAACGGCGAATTAAGAAACAGCGAGGGGTTTTATCGGTCCAGCATACCTTTGAGTCATTACGCGGCCCAGACGCTCAAGGATATTTTGAGGTGGCTTCGGCTTGAACCTCGCCTGACGTTTTTCTTCTGGTTGTGATTGAGATTCACTGGGTTGAGAGCTCGGAATTTCTGCCGCCGCGGCTACCGCTTTCTGTCTACCTCGTTTTGTAGGAGTTTGGATATGAGAATTTGTCTGTGAAGCACTTGGAAGACTCATGGATGACGGTCCAGTTTGCGATAGATGATCCGCAGGATTTACTGTCGGTGTGGCCTTGCTACGAGAACCACGAGGCGTTCTTGGTGGAACCGCATTTGTTTTTGCAGGTACCACGACGGGTGCCGGTGCGGGAGCAGCTAATCTAGGCCTTTTCGCGGGTGGCTCCTGCGTCGCGGGTGTCGGTGTCGCGTGAACCGTGGTGTGGGGTTGGCTAGATGGTCCAGCATCTGAACTCCTCCACTCCACAAACTCTCCATCTTGATTTCTCTTGAGCAATACCATATAAATTACAATTAATCACTTCGCTTTTATGTAGTTTGTCTGCAGAGCATGGGTGAGGATGGTGGTTGACTCGACAATGGGGGTGGCGGACAAGGGGCAACGATGCCGTCTCCAGAATTGGTTGAGGCGCGATTTCTCACGATCACCTTCCTCATTTGTCCATCGCGCCCTCTACGGCTCGTTTGCGGCTCGTTCAAATTATTCAAGCTTTCAAAAATTTCAAGCCTTGCTCGAGGCGCGCACTCCACTCAGCAAACTCAATACCGGTCAACATGGCCGATTTAACATAATATACCTGTACAAAAGAGAATGATTGCGATCCATAAAAAATTGAAGCCGGCGGCTAAGTATTGGCTAAGTATGCTATTTTCGCCCAACTTGAACCAATGGCAGCATCGACGAAGCTTAACAGATGGGTAAGCTGAGGCTAAGAGTCAAAAAAATCTTGAAAAAAACTGCAGGCAGACTGGATGACCTTTACGACAAATTGCTGCGGGCGGGCTGAACACTGGATGAGCTGGGGTGAGCCTCTTTGTCGGGTACATACCGAAATTGGGCGACGGCCAGCGAAGGTGACATAAACCCTTCAGGCTTATGTTTCATGAAACACGCTAATTTAGCTTCTAGTGTCTTTTTTTTACTCAATCTTATGTCACGGCCATTAATCCTTGACATTTTGTTATTCCTCAACCAATGAGAGAGGCTACAGAAAAAAAGATGCATGATGGATGCACGTAACGCTGACATATGAAAGACGGCGTCTCTGGCAGCCCTGGACAGTCCGAGTGGTATAAGAAGAGGGCCTCTTCTTCCTCTGCATTCATCAGTCGGATTCTTACCTACTTTCTCTTGCACTTCGCTCGAACCAACACACTCTCTTAACCAACACTCTCTCTACACTCAATCAACATGTTCTCCAAGCTTGCCATCTTCACCGCTGCCACCATGGCCGTCTTCGTCGCTGCTGCCCCTGCTCCTCAAGATGGCATCAACAACTCCTGCAACACTGGCCCCGTTCAGTGCTGTAAGTAATTGTACTCGGCCACATTTATGCATTTTCTAACACCATTCTTTCAGGCAACCAGCTCTTCGAGTCCGAGGATGAGAGCTACGCCGGACTCCTCAGCCTCCTTGGCGTCGTCGCCGGACCCATCACCGCCCAGGTCGGCCTCGAGTGCTCCCCAATCAGCGCCATTGGTCTCGGTAGCGGCGCCAGCTGCACCACCCAACCAGTCTGCTGCTCCGGCAACAAATTCAGTATGTTGTTTGTCTGTCTTTCCAATGAACTCGGGCTTACTATTTGGCTTTCCAGACGGGCTTGTCAACGTTGGCTGCTCCCCAGTCAACCTTTCCGCTTAATTTCTTTACCTTGCTTGGTGTTGGTTACTTGGGTGTTTGGATTCCTCGCGTCGTGTCCCTTAGCCCGTTTTAGTTTACACATACACCTAGTCGCTCATTTGCACATAATAAAGCTCTTTCACGCTTCATAAACTTGGTTTCAAGTCAAATCTGAATCATGTCGATTGTCTGGCCTGGACATCTGACGCGAAGTAACGCTTATCAATCTCCTCAACTTCTACGGATGAAACTTCAGACCATGTGTAGTGGTGTGCAGTGCCGTAACATCAGAAGTTTGGCTATAGCAACGTGTATAATCGTCCTATGCATATGATTAATAATCGATGAGCCATACAAACATCCTTACCTCGATTGGATGAAGAAGTACGAGAAGAATAAGGAAAACATAACAAGTTTGTATTAGGCGTGGTGGGTGCGCGCCTGCATATTCATCAATCTTTAAATAAGGAACTAGAGCCTTGTGCGCTGCCCACAACCCCTGTTTTTATGTTGAAAGGCCACCCTCGATGCCCCGTTTGTTGTTGTTATCTGTTATATATCTTCGACAAGAATGTTTCCATCTTCGATACAATAATCCGATAGCAGGCGTATGAGTATAAATGCTAGCGCGAGATCTGACCATTCGAATCATAACTCCCCATCGATATCATCTCTCAACGCAGTTTCGAATCCATCCGTCCCTCAGTTAAAGTTCTTCGAAAGAAGCTTACAACACCGGTACCTCAACCAAGCCAACATAACTCGAACGTTTCCAAAGCATTATAATATGCCGAAGGTGTCTCGCTCTTACAAAAATTCCTTGTCCGAAGCGGAACAGACTGCTGCCCAAACCCTGCTCAACATTTCACGATCCCCGTACATCCTATCAGTTCCCCTCCCCCTCCATGAGGAGTCCCCACCAATCTCAAGGTCAATGACTCTCAGAAAGAAATATAATTCCCTCTTATCAACCGAATCATCTGAATCGACGTGCCCAGCCCCAAAATTGAAGGAAGAGATTTCGCCTGTCGAGCTCCAAGAGCTGTTCATGGATAGCGTGAAGATTACTGGTCCCGCCCCTATCCCGATTCACACTGGACAACATACCGCATGTTCAAGTGAAATCCCTGTGCCTCACGAGTTTTTTGGCCCCTACAAATACCTTCGCAACAGGACAGTCCCGCTCAGTGCCGTCAAATCTGAATCCGTATCGTCCACTGGCACCAGTCCCTCCCTAGACGACGAAGAAATCGATCGAAAAAAGGTGAAGGCCAAGACGAGGGCACGCAAGACCATGTGCACCAAAAAGATCTCGCGTGCCGTAGAAAAAATTCAACACAACACTAGCCAACGTCGCCCTCGTAGTCCTTCACCCATCCCCTACCACAAACATCGAGCGAAAACTTACAACCGTCCTCGAAAGTATTTCACTTCACCCGATGAACGTAAAGCCTATATGGAAGCCCACCCTTGCAAATTCACTTTTCGCGATAACATTACTACCGAAGCAGTCTGTGGAGTCCCTAAATGCCCGCATAGTCTTGTGAAGTTGGATCATCGGAGCGCCTATGATACCTTTCTGGCAGAGCGTCATGCACATCGACGTCATCCGCACCTATTAAAAGCCGTGGGATATGTGCCTCGAAGCCAACAAAGAGGTGGTCGACGGAGCCGACGTGGAGATTGATTGATGCTTTCTTCCTTATTCGAATGAGTCTCTTTACCTTTTGTATCTGAATCATTATTTGAGTTGTTTGCCTTCTTCTTTCTGATTCAACGGTGAATCGCCACTGGCTGTATGTCAAAACATTCTTTCTGTTTATTCTCTCACCCACCATCATGTGCCCCGGCATGTGGGTGCCATGTGTCCACTCCAGGACTCAATAATAGGACGAGGCTGTGATTAATATTGTGACCCGAATTTATATGACCTTTTGCCATCCCTTCATTCACCACACACCTACCTCACCACTAGTTGGACGCGTTTCTTACCTCGTAAATCCTCTCTTGTTTTGCACTCTCCAAATCTAAATCGCATCCAGGAAGCTCCTTTGACCAAATCACCATTAGCTATCATGCTGAAGCCAAACCGTGACGCTGAACCGTGTTTGACGTCGAGTAGTGGCCCTATAGGGATCACCCTTGCCGAGCGTGCGTTAAATTTAGGCGCAGAAACTGCTCCCTCGTTGGAAGAGCTCGTGAAACGAGCCACCATCATCAACACTCTCGAGCGGCTACCTGCCACAGATAAGAATTCTGAGCGTCTTCGACGAGAATACGAACAGCTATTACTCACCTATCAAACGATTTCGATTGCAATGACGAGTAGCAATGGCAATCCATCAGAATCCCGGTCGATGTTTTTGAAAGAGCTTGGAGAGATGATGCAGCCTTTTCTCACCAGGCACCAAGCCCGGAGAACGCACCAGACGAGGTCATCGTCAGCATCTGAATCCTCTTCTCCTCCTCCTACCACCGAAACTGCATGCAGTGCAGAAGCCAAGCCGAACACAGCCGACCTGTGGTTGCTGCCAGAAGTGGATCCACCAAAGCCGAAATCACCTTCACACGAGGTGTACAGTGATAAAGTGGCAAGCAGTACGGATTCTCGCAGTAAAGAGCTTGAGGCTCAAAGCACGCACGCGCCTACTGCAGAATTCAAAACCAAAAGGTCGTCGTGGTACTTTAGTGGCATGAACAATGTCATGGACTACTTCAAATTTGCTCGTAGATCACCACCCCCTGTTACCCCATTGAATTGAAAAAAAAAAGAGAAGTAGGTACCTTTGAACCCAAGTATGATAGCTCACTGTATGACTGAATGGGTGTCGGTGGATGACTTTACGCGATGTTGTTATAATTATGGACAGGCCGTTCTCGTTTTTGGTGTACTTATATTTTAGAAAGCTAGATAGTATGATTTACTTGGTATGGTAGCGCTGGATTTGACGAATTGTTTCCTTGCTAACTTGCTTCAAACATGTCGTCTGACTGAGTCTCGAGCGGTGTTCTGCAGCCCAGGCCTAAGATCCCGCGAACTTTCCGAGAAGGCTGGTAAGCAACTCGGGAGACATTCCACTGCATATTTTTAACAAAGCCACCCACGAGGCCGAACCTAGTACAGCAGTCTACTGAATTAAATTTTTTGCCTCCAAAGCCAAGGTCTGAAGAGTCGGAAGGAGTCATCCAGGATAAAGGCACCCACTGGCATGCCGCTCCACGTCGACGTCCAATATTTTTGTTGGAGTATAAAGGCAAGCCTGGTGAGTGATTCTTTCAGCAAGCTCAAAACCACCCTGAGCCACCTCTAAGATCAACGCGTCTTCGCCATCTGCCACACAACCTGTGCTACGACTGGAACTTGTTTTATCTTATCAATGGACGCATCAAAAGTTAGCGGCAGCTCAAAATCAGCCTTCCAAATCCGAGATCCCCGACTTCTGGATATCTTATCAGATCCTCGAGCACCCCACGCTTCGCCTTGCCTTCAATCCAGCCCTGCGACGACATTTTCAGGATCGAATGGCAAGAATAAAACAAAAAAGAAGGAAGTCTTGAAGAAGGGCAGCACAGCACAAGGTGCAATGTCTTCGAATCTGAAGAGCAGCCTCTTAGTGAGGAAATAGTCGCATGGCAGCGGGGCCGGCTTAACGGGAATTCAGGTGAGCGTCCCATAGCTATGACGCATTACTTTCCCCTAATCATCATCATTAGCTGAATAACCCTCAAACTTTAATTGGAGATCACTTAGAATGCTGAGAAAGCGTCAATTTTGTCCATGATTCACCACTCACTTTGTATACATATTGCGCCTGGAACTTAACAAATACCCAGTAAACTGTTGAAGGATAGACACACTCACAACTCAATTTATTTCCATCTTTTGTAAGAAAGCTTACCAACATATACATATCCCGCTTTTACACGATAGACCGAGAAGACCCAGTTCCTCGCCAGTGGGTATGCTGACCAAGGAACTCTTGGATGGATCACCGCAATCCTAATGGTGCTGCGTGCGGAGGGTTACCCCTCTATCGAGTTTATCAAACTGCGATGACTGATCATTTCTATGCCACCTCCCCCTCTGAATGAACGTCAACGCTCGTTGATCACTTCGACCAAGGAATAGCCGCCTACATCTTTCCCTCAGGCTGGGGATTTTGAAGCACCGACGGTCGTTAACTTGACTTTAGTTTAATCGGAAATTTAAGGAGGTTGCTAAGTTGTTGGATGAGCTCGCGATCAGGTAAGCTCGGACAACTGCCATGGAATCACGACATGTACAGTGCCACTGGTCTATTAGTTGCACATATTCCAGGCGTCTATTAAATTAGAGAGAGACTTTTAAACATTCCATAAAACATCTATCGTGAAGGACGCCAAGTTATCTTGGAATGATGGTTATGTTGCGTTGCAGCTTGCTCAAAGAATGATTATATGTCAACGTATAAATACTAATAAAAACTTAAACTCTATGTTAAGAGACGAACACGACTTTTGAACCATTTCAAGCAGCATTATGGTAAGCTATCGCCGTTTCACTTCCCCCACTAGGCTTATTTTGTAGTCTCAGTTTAGCTTCGAAGCACCTGCGTCCCTGGGCGCTAAAGTTATGGTACGCTTGTCCCGTCTCCGACTGCATTCGCTACCATCAACCCATTAAATTCACATACTCACTAGAAGACGTTTAATAAAGAAGAAGACTACGACACCTCATTCAACACCACCAACACGTCGGAGTCCCCAGTACTGCCAACAACCCAGACGGTGGACGCCACTTTGCAAGTTTTCGAAAGCCCCGACGTTACCATCCAAGGGACTTGTTTCCTCTTCTGGTTTTACATCCACGGGCGCAGGTACACCTTTTCTGGTGTTTTCCATCAAAGAATTCCGGCCTTTACTTGCACTGCTGTGCTTTCCTACAACAACGTCGGACAGCTCTGTGGGATGAGGTCATTCGCAGGAGTGGTTGGGCCCAACAGTGTTCGATTGAATTTGGTCAATTCCGTTTCGATCACCGGAAACTTCACGAGGGGTATAGGCTGCCGTGCTTTCTTGGTGTCCGGATGTGGTCGTTGGCATTAGATATAGTAGCAGTGTCCATGTATATCACTATGAGAGGCATACCTACGCGTATAATACCTTCAAATGACAGCGTTTTTATAGTTTCTGTTGAGCAGTTAGGACCCAGAAACATTACTAGTACATTAATCACAGTGGTAAGTAATGTCACTTACCGGATATAATAACCCTCAGGCTCAGGCTCAAGCTGAGATTGAGCAGCCCATGAGCCACTTTGAGTACACGGGCATCTGATTGAGTCGACATCGGAAGGCATTGGCAAAGGCCGCCGTCCCAGGTTTCAGACCGTGTACCATTTTGTCAATATAAGATACGGAGAAGTTCTTGATTGAACGCTCGAAGTAAGCCTTTCATACACATAATCAAGTTGCGCGTACAAACGGCTTGCTGACTTGCTTCTTGGTCTGAGTGTCAGAGACATCAATCGTGCCTAACAGCGCGCTTGATTTCCGCTGACTTATTTTGGCGCTATGCATGGGGCGAAAGGAATATAAATAAAAGGCTGCCCGATATATGTCATACAATACGCCCTTTACTCTTCTGGTGTTGCACGTTTCCCAAGATTTCTGCAATGGTGAGATTGAATTTCGAGTGGACAATTATTGGGTGGATGACTGAAACGTGATCCCTGTTCCTGTACTAGTCCCAGTTTAGCTTTGATGCACCAGCGACTATTGGTTCAGCCTTGGTATTTGCGATCTAATAGTAGTAAAAGGAACTTATAGTCTCACAGTTGCAAATTAGATCCCCAAGGAGGAAGAGGTTATACTTGACGAGCTTTCGATCGCCCTCCAAGAGGCGGCTGCGGGCGCTTCCGACACAGAGACTATCAAGGTCACCTTTGAAGTTCTTTCCACTCAACACTCAGTCGAGGCGAAGGCTACATACTTCCGTGTGTGGTTCCATTTCCGCACCCACCGCTATATATTCTCTGGATCGATTGCGCAGAACATCCCCGCTTTCACCGCCACGGCGCGCCTTGGATATCGATCCCTTTCTCAACTGATTGGGTGGAAGCACTTTGGAGGCGTGGTTGGACCAACCTCCTTCCGCTTGAACTTGCTCGATGGTGTGACTATTACGGGAAATTTGACAAAGAGCTTGGGATGTAGGGTATTCTGGGTGTCCGGTCGGGGTGTGTGGACGAGAAAGTGCACGTGCTAGCGGCGCACCTGGATAATGACTACCCAAGATGCCTGTATCAATGAAAGATGAAATGTATGTAGTAGTAATACAGGACTTTTGTCAAGATCTACAGCTCAAATTTAGATGCACACATGTAGAAGCAATTAATGTTACAGGAGCCCTGTCATGGTTTACTGCGTGGAGTGTGGAACGCTACGCTCTGGCGTTTGTCCAATCTGACTCGCAATGCTTTGGGCGGGGTAAATGAGTGCTGACTTGGAGTTGGAGGGATGACGGTTGAAGTGATGGTGGACGAGAATTGTAGGAACTGTGGTCAAATTTGAGGGAAGGTGGGAAAACGACTGGTAGAGGTGGAGACAATGTGTCGACGGACAAGTGGTAGCGAGAGGGTGAATGTTTGACTTGGGATTCCAATTCAACAACCGTTCGAAGTGGTGAAGCGCACCCCATGCATCTAATGCCGGTTGGTGTGTCTCTAGAGGCCCGTACTGTGTGATTTTTTGTCCGATGTATAAATTAGATTCAGACCTTCTAGCTGAAAGATAACTCACAGGTGCACTTACCCCTTCTACATAGAGACCTGATGGACATCCAGACCAAACGGCAAAGAACAATAGCCAACACTATTCCCACAAAAACGTAGATGATAATATGGGAGACGTCGACTGCTGTGGAAGGAGTTTCAGACGGTCTCCGCCGTTGAAGAATCATGGTAAGATGGGTCTATGTCCGAGTCGGTGAGTTCTACCTGGAATTTCTTGAGACTTGGATGTATAAGTGTCTGGAGTAAGGTGATGCTTTCACCAATATTAATAGGGCAGCCTCGACTCGGTTTTCTGTGACTCAAAAACGGTCAGTCTGTCATAAGCCACGCCGCTAAACAATGTAACCCAGCTTGTACAAAATGGTAAAGAAGGTTAGACCACCAGCAGACAAACGTCTTCAATCGATCGATGATATGCTTCATAAAGTAAAGGAAAAGAAATGCAGCTTGTATGTGAGAGGGAAACTGCACCTAACTGCATTTGCGTGTGCCATACCGTGTGCGCGGTTTATGCTACTGGACTCGCTGTGACTGTAGGTGAGTCGATGACTTTTCGGAAGACAAGACAGGAGTGAAGAAAGAAACAGCGAGTTCAGGCTCCAACTGAATGTATGTTGCCGGCTTCTGATTCAGAAACAATCCCGGATCAGGATACGAGTTGAATCGGACGCGTGCAATAGTTATGGTTGAGATGATCATGACGAATTACGTTATGAGCATATAGAGCAATCCCAAGATTGGCCAGAATAAAAGATCCTACATAGGGAGCCCAGTTCAGCGTCAATAGTGGGAAGGTCCATGCAGATTTGTGGGTAGACGGGCGCTTATGACGCTATTTTTCGTCAAGTACTATTTAAGCGCTTCTTCTCTGCCAGCTGGCCTTCGTAGGGTCACGGTAGAGTGAGCATAGCGTGAAGGGGTGTTGTTGTTATGGGTGTCTAGTGATAGAATAATCTGAAAGCCTGACGTAAATTTCCCTACGCACTTCTTAAATTCATACTGTTCTGAAATGTTGCTTATACATGCGAGTTCGTGCGGTGGTTAGTTGCGAGTTGGAAGTCGGAACCTGCCAGTTCTGTCGGAGACCCGGGGATTCAATTATTCAATGTCAGCCGTGATGGCATCAACCGCGAAGCTTGGAATCAAGCGCGTCCATAGCTCATAATTCTCCTACGACGCGACACAGTTTATTCTTGGTTCTCTTCATATAATCATCTAGATTTTCTCCAATAAACTCTATTCAAATCTGATACCAACCCCTGTAATGGCCGCGACAACTACAACAGCACCAGTAGCCACAAGTCAAACGTCAAGGCTTGACGTTTACAAATACCGATGGGGCTGTGACACTCGTACTACTACCGCAGGGTCGTGCCATGGGGCTTATGTATAAGTGACTAATTGACTTGCGAAGAGTCCAAGACTTCAAGGGACTTCTTCGTTGCCTTCTACTAGTACTACTACTAGTGCTTAGGTGGCAGAATTGGCCGAGGACCGAGGTTCAAGCCAAGTTATTCCCGTACGAATTCCGAGCCGCACACGATTCTTTTCAACGACTTACTTATTAACGAGCAGAAGCTACCAGTACCAATACCCAATTTACCACTTTCCCATTGAACAACTGAACGATTGTCATTGAACCACTGTTGGTAATGTGGTCACGAAACACCTACCCAGGAACCAGACGCCGTTTGGTGATCGCTTTTGATGTTGGGACAACCTGGAGTGGGATATCATACAGGTAAGCCCAAAGTGCTGTTCATCGTTTTCTACAAGTTCATTCAGATTGTTGGCGCTACCAGTATTTTGGATCCTGGTCGAGTGCCCAAGGTTGAGGGAGTGACCCGTTTCCCCAGCGCAGATAACAAAGGCACTGTATCGTTGTCCAAAGTCCCTAGTGTTTTGTATTACGATCAGGAAGGCAGCCTTAAAGCTGTTGGTGCAGAAGTCTTATCAGAGTCCATCAAAGAGAAAGCTGCTGATCAACAATGGGTCAAAGCTGAGTGGTGGGTCACCTTCAACTATACATATGAGTATTTGTTAAATTCTATTTTCGTCAGGTTCAAACTTCACCTTCGACCAAAACGAGACGAGAAGGATGGGGGAGATGCTATCCCTCCTCTTCCTCCCAACAAGACGTTTGAAGACGTTCTGGCTGACTATCTGCGCTACCTGAATGAGTGCACTCTGAGGTTCATCGAGCATGCGCATGGTGCAACGATATGGGAGTCTCTGTCTTCGTCTCTCAACCCCTCTCCAGATGATGCAGGCAGATACCAACCTGGTCAAGGCACAGTGTATGTTTTGTCACACCCGAATGGTTGGCAAGGATTTCAGCAGCAATCCTACGCCACCGCTGCATGTAAAGCTGGGCTTTTACCCGACGATCCAGAGGTGTTGTACGAGCGACTTCATTTTGTTACAGAGGGAGAGGCCAGTTTACACTGGGCCTCTGAAACGATTGGTTCTGGTTCTGCGATGAAGGTGAGTGATGTTTGCTGTATGGCTGGTGCAGGGTTTTGTTGCTGATGTGGCGCTTGTGTTATCACAGAAAGGCACAGGCTTTACTGTTATTGATGCAGGTGGTGGGACGATTGATGTTAGTTCTTATCGTCGCAAGAAGAAAGCAAGTGAAGAGAGGGGTGTGTTTGAGGAGATAGCATCGCCTACTTGTGAGTTGATTTTATTATCATTGTTCTACCCACCTCGCCCTCTAATGTACACGCATACTAGGCTACTTCCAGGGTTCGGTCTTGGTCACTGTTCGTGCACGGGCTTTCCTCAAAGGTATGTCCTACATACCTGAATTTTTCTGGTGACCTACAATCTCACCTTGAACCCATCTAGAGCGTCTCATCGACTCGGAATATTACGATGACCTTGACGATATCCTCCATGCTTTTGATGATACCACCAAATTGAACTTTCGCGACCCCAATGATCCACAATTTGTCAAATTTGGCGGTGTAGGCGATAATGATGAGGATGTTGGTATACGGTTTGGACAATTGCGGTTGAAAGGGTAAGACTCGGAGTTGCTTTTCACATTCTTGTTCTCATTCTGATTGGATTGTGCATTTTTTTAAAAAAAAAATTAAAAAAATCTAGCGAGGAAGTCGCGGCACTGTTCAAACCTGCCATTGATTGCATTCATAATGCTGTTGTTGAACAGTGCAAGTTGGCGAATAAACGTATATCGGTAATTGTCTTCCACTCATACGCGTATTATACAATTGACTCTTTTTTGCTGATGCATTACATCAAATCCAGCATGTTGTTCTGGTTGGAGGTTTCGTGAACAACGATTACCTCTATGAGCGAGTGAAAGATGCTCTTGCATCTGTTTCTGTCAAGGTGCATCGTGTGGATAACTTACCGTGAGTCTCTCTTTTTCAAGCTTTAGCCTGTAAGAAACGATTTATAATTTATAAACATCATCGATATCGATATCATAGGAACAAAGCCGTCGCTAATGGGGCTGCGTCGTATTACTTGGACCACTTTGTTCGTGCGCGGTTATCTAAAGTCGCGTATGGGTTCTTTGGGCCTATCACGTATAAACCCAAGTTCAGGAGCCATAGGAAGCAACATGCTAGACCTGATGGATATTATGAAAATGACGATGGGGCTGTTGTGCTTCCCCATTATTTTGCAGAAATGTTGGCAAAGGTGCGTACATTATCGTCATCATCTTATCAATGAGGTGGTGTGATTGCTGATAATTAAATTACTGACTGTACTTACTTGTCATTAGAATGTCAAGGTATCAGAGTTCAAGGAAACGAGGAAGTCGGTGTATGCTAGGAATTCGTCGAAATTTGAGGGTGGGATGGATGTTATCGTTCCTATATGGTGTTATAATGGAAAACAAACTGGGGAGCGATTTTTCGATGATGATAAAGGTGCGTGACCGTTTCTAACTCACCCTGTGTTTTTAATGGTTAATATCGGTATTGTTATAGAGAGCTATACCAAAGCGTTTAGTGTCGTCGTCGACGCCAGTCGTGTTCCTGTGACCGAATGTGAAGTTAAAGGCGTCAAGACGTGGATGTTTAGAGCTTTTATTGTGTTGTATTTTGGACTTCCGGCTATTAAAGCTGATTTGGCGTGGTCTGAAGATGGAGTTGAGAAACGGTGAGTACATGGTTGTTATTTTGTTTATTTTTTTGGGGCGGGGGGCTGATTCACATATGCGATACGATGAAGGTGTCCGGCAAAGATCGTGTATGATATGCCGTCGTATGGAAATTTGGATATCGTGACTGCGTCGTATGGGTCGATTGCGAAGGAGACGAATAATGCGGTGACGATTGAGACGTTGTGAGGTGATAAGTATCCGATATATGTAGGTGAATATTGTGTATTTTTTATGCTTTGTCGTAGGCTAGCTGATAATTCGCTTCTTTTAGATAATACCCTTGACGCTTGATTTTTTATTCAACCTTTGGCATGTGGGCCAGTCATTCATCGTGAAGTCAAGTCAATTTCGAATCGACGTGCTGGCTGTTATTAATGGTACGCCTGTGGAGGATGGTTATTATACGACAAATTTTATTTTATTTCGGATTCGGATGAAATGGGGGCGTTGTAGTCGCCGTTCGAACGTTGAATCAAGCTGGGGTTGAGTTGGAGAGCTTGATGATTTGAATCAAATCAATCGATGAAACTCGGACCTCGCTAATATGATAGATAGATCTAAAAGGTTGTTGACGTCGATGGTTGCGGGGTTTTGATATGAATCGATTCTCGAATGAAGCTCCGATGTCAGTGAGCTTGAGTACTTGAGTACTCGTCGATGCCTTTTTTATTCTACATACTCTAATTCGAAGGACTATATAGGAGTAACATTTGCCGTTCTTGCTACCAATGGCCCACCACCATTCGAATGAACTTATCAACGCTCGACGTTCATTGAATAGTAAATTAATAGTAATACGCCGCTCGGTATTTCCTTGAACCCTTCAAATTCAATGTCATTGCTTGGTACGGTGGCACCGCACCAGCTATCCGCTCCGCTCCGTCCGCTCAAGTTCTAGACCCATCGAAAGTCCAGACCACATCCGCGTGTTCGGCATCCCACGGCTTTCGATGCGTGAGATATGCCTTGCCCTACCAGGTGGGGTCTAGATCCCCAAAGCCCATCATAGCCCATCATAGAATCCGTCAAAGCCCCAACAACCAAACCTGCCATTTACGCGCGTTGCAATCAATGCGCTGATCAGTGATCATGGGTATTATTTTTGGAAATGAGGCCCCCCTGCGCTTATAGGGTTGTTATCTATATATGGAATGTGTGAAAGGAGGAAATTGGGAGAAAAACTTCAAAAGGATAAGGTTGAAATAGTTGACTTGGAATTACTTTATTTATAATTATTGAAGGAGGGGAGGGGTGAGAGCGGAGGGAGGGGGGAGGGAGGATGAGTCTGGGCCCCTTTTGAGTTAGGTCTGGGACGTGTGGTTGGTGCGGAGTGTGTGGTGGTGGGTGCCCCGTGGTGGGGTCTGGGTGTCTGTCACAGCGAGGGGGGATTGTTTTTTTAGTTTTTGACATGTAATTGCTGAGATTGAATGATGATGTATAGCGGAAATGGGGAGGATGAGGATGAAAGTCGGAAGATTTGGCGGTTATTTTTGTAGTTTATGGGTTACTTTATATTCTCAATTTCAATTTATTTGGGTGTGAGGTTTAGATTTGAAGCCACAGGGTACAGCAAAGCAGAACGAGGTCTCGGCCGCTCGAGCTCTTCTTACCCTCTTGCTTCGAGTGTATACTTGCTCGTACTGTGACTTTTTATCTCTCTTTCGTCAACGTTGTCCCGTGGCTCGTGGATTTGACGAACCATCAACCGACATAGATTTCAGACATTGACGCAGTGACACGCGCGTGCTTAGGACTGCTGCGGTGGTTTTTTTTTCTCGTTTGCGTTATATTTTTGCGTAGACGCGGTGGGTCTATTGTGCGGTTATTTAGTGCAACGCCTAAGGAGTGGTTGATAGATCGAAAAAAAAGTGAGTCAGGTTTTAGTGAAGGGGCGGTTTAATGTTAATGCAATGTCGTAGAAAAGTTGTAGGAAAGTCTTAAGACGAGTGTCGGTGTCATTGACATTGTCGCCATTGCATTGCTCCATTGGAACTGGAAATTGGAATTGAAATTTGTGAATCGGAATCGCCGGTAAAAGGGGGTTTTGCATGAAAATCAAATAGACCCATAACTTACCTCGCGCAGAGTCTTTTTTTTTTCCGGAATAAAAGGCAAAGGTTCGAGACCCTCTCTGATGGATCAGAATCCAACGGCTTCATCATCAACACCATCGTCATATTCATTGTCAACCTCACCCGCCTCTACATCTACGACGAATAATCAAAATTCCATAAACATAAACATAAACGAGTCGCCTCGGTTACGACATATCCAACAACAACAACAGCAGCAGCAGAGGTTATATCAGCAACAACAACAACAACAGGGGCTCTACAATCACCTCCCTCCTCCGGGTTCCTACGATATCTCTGGCCTTCGACCTCTGCAATATTACACCGACCACGAGCTAGGGCAGCGCTTGGATCATCATAATACCCCATCAGCTCTCTCGCATTCGTCGCCGAGAGGACCTCTGTCATTACCTTTATCCTCCGCTTCGGGCTCCGCGTCAAATTTAGCGCAGGGGATTTCACAGGCGTATTCTCAGTCCCAGTCTCAATCCCAATCGCATTCTTTGCAGGCACAGGCACACACACTCCGACCTGCTGCTTCCAATATCAATACTTCAGTCAACGACGACGACGACGACCAGGGCGTTTCTGCTGTTTCTCAACTTAAACGTTCTCAGATTCAGAGGGGTTTGACGACGCAGTTGGAGCAGACGCAAACACAATCACATAGTTCTGTTGGGAATACTAAACGACCTTTACCGTCTGGTTCTGCTCATTCTAATCATACCAACAACAATATCAACACGAACACCGGCTCGTTGTTGAGCCATTTACAGCCTATTCAGCCTCACCCACATCCTCAATCACATACCCATTCATCTACATTACTCGCAACAAATATAACCCCGTCATCGCGAGAACGCGAACGAGAATCACTAGGAATGGCAAATTACTCCAATTCGACAGGGGGTGGAGCGGGCGGAGGGATGGACGAGAAAGGTACCGGATCGGGATCGGTGGTGAGCTCCACTTTCTTCTTGGTGCTTGAGGCTTGGTGCTTGGTGGGAGGCCTAGGAGTGATTGATTGATTGACTGACTGTGTTTTTTGTTTTTGCTTTTTGCTTTGCGTTTCTTGCTACGGCTACGACTACGACTATTCCTCGTCCCATTTTCCACCTCTTTCCTTTCCCTCTTCCTCTACATTCCATTCATCATCCATTATATTATAATTATGATGGGACAGGGAGGAAAGATGGATACATTATCGAATAGCACGACGGCAGCGGGTACAGGGGCGACGATGCAGAGGACGTCGGAGGATCCGATGCCTAGTACGAGTGATTTTGTGAAAAAGTTGTACAAGTGAGTATTTCTTATGGATAGTGGTGCTGTGCTCATGCTCATACTCATGCTGTTTTTCTTAGGATGCTTGAAGATCCCTCGTTTCAGAGTGTAGTATGTTGGGGCCCTGCTGGTGATTGTTTTGTGGTTAAAGTGAGCTCCTCTTCATCTTCGTCTGAAAAACCCAACTTTAACTAATGACTCATCTTATAGGACATGAACGAATTCACGAAAAGCATCCTCCCGCGCATGTTCAAACACTCTAATTTTGCGAGTTTTGTGCGGCAGTTGAACAAGTATGATTTCCACAAGGTGAAGAATACGGATGATAATCAGTTTGGGGAACATGTATGTGCTTTTGTTTTCCTTTTTTCTTTATACTTTTATTGAACTCATCATCCTCCCCTAGTCATGGACATTCCGACACCCCGATTTTCACGCCCACCGACGTGACGCTCTAGAAAACATCAAACGCAAAGTCCCCGCCGCGCGAAAATCACAACAAGCAGCCGCGGCAGCTGCAGCAGCAGCCCAACAAACCTACCCCTCCCGCTCAGGATCACCGCCCCACCACACGCATCCGCATCACTCGTCTTCTTCTCTACCCTACCCACCACCACAGCTGGGCTCTCTAAGCAGCTCCTCGCTCTCTCCTCTCTCGTCGTTGGCGTCATTACAGCTCCCACCTGGAATTCAACCCCATACACCTGCGCACACGACCTTATTATCGCAGGAAATTGTTAGATCAAAAGAAGAAATCCTGCGTCTGCGCGATGAAGTGATACGCACGACTACTGAGCTCGCGAGAGTTAAAGAGGAGGTGATGAGAGCGAGTGGGGAGCTGGTGAGGGCGAATAATGAGATTGTGAGGGCGCGGGATGAGGTTGGGCGGGTGAGGGATGAGGGTGAGGAGATGCGGGGAAGGATTAGGAGTTTGGAGAGGAATTATGAGAGTGTGCTTGTGGAGATGGTGGGCTTTCAGAGGGGGATGGCGCAGCAGGATGGGCTTATGCAGAGTTTGATTGGGTATTTTTTGGGGAGTGAAGGTGGTGAGTAGGGGCTTTTGGTTTTGGTTTTCTTTTTTCTTTGTGTTTCATTTTTGGTTGCGATTTTTTGGTTTGAGTTTGCGTTTTGTGTTTGTGATTTCTGTGTGTGTATTCTGTGCTCTGGCGACTCTCTGGATATCTGGTCGACACGTCTCTGGTTTTCTATCGTATCAACACCTGGGTTGGTTTCGTCCCCTTCTTCGCCTCATAAATTTCCTATGCTTTTTTCTTTCTTCCTTTCGTTTTTTTCGTCTTTCTTTCAATCCCATCTCATCTCATTCAATTTCAATCCAAACACGTTATTTGGTGTAGCATACCCTCCTCTTTTTCCATTTTTCAATGACTTGATCTGTAGAATTTTCAACGACGACTTTATAAATACCTAGAGTCGTATATATATATCGTTTATAGAACGCGCGAGGTAGTTTTTGGTTTATACATGTTTCTCCCTCTTTTTTTCGTACTGGACTTGTATTTGTTTCGTTTTTTTTCTTTACGTCGTTCATCGTTCCACGTTCCATGTCCATTGCTTCGGTGATGAACGTTGCGATGCGATGGTGGGGTTTAGTTAAAACAAAGCCTTTTTTTTTATTTTTTATTCTAGCTTTTGCATACTAGTCTCTACACCCTCGTCAACGTCGTTTACGTCCTACGTCGTTTTTATGTACTACCTCGCGCGTCGTCTCACATTGCCTTACCTTTTTACTTTCCCATTCATCCTTCCCCGCTCTTTTTATTCTATCCTATTCTACTTTTCTATTATCTACGTCTACGTCTACGACCTACCCAGCTCTATCCACCTCCCATCCCTCTCCCATCTACGTCCTATCCACTCTCCTACCGCATTCGCCAACCCAGGCCCACCCACCCAACGCGACCCAAAACTGGGTCCTTCCCATCCATACATTCTCCGAATCCCAGGGGTTTATATACCCCCCACCCCTCTGTGCCTCGCCGCACCGTGTCACTCCTGTGCCTCTGCCTCATCCTGTCATGTTGCCCTACCTTGTCACCTCACCTTGTCACCCTGCCTTGTCCTGTCGTGTTGGGTTCTTTTGGCGATTCGCGATTGTCGATTGACATCAACCACGCGTCGATGTGATCCATGTTCTGCTAGAGATGTGATCATGGTTATGAACTGGGAATAACCTTTTATATGGATTATTGGGCCCGGGCTGGATCGTTCTTTGGATTTAATCGAATGGAATGGAATGGGTGGGTTGTCATTAGTAGGTGGGATGGATGGAATGGGATGGGATGGGAATGGTTTCTTTTGGATGTGACGAGAATAATAGGTTATGGACGCGTCAGGAACGGGTGTGTAGGCTCCTTCCTGTTCCCCCTCTAGACCTTTTGGTTTTTCGGTTGGCGAGGCAGGAGTCTACGTGTGCTGCGTATGTTACATTGCATTGCGTTGCGTTGTATTGCGGGGATTCGATCTGGGGGGTTTTGCGATTAACCCCTATTGTGCGTGTATGGAGGGAAGGGGATGGGTCTAGATGCGACGCGGGCGCTCTAGGCTTTGTGTAGGCTCTCGGTTCTTGATTTTGGACTTTTCGACCTCGGGCTTTCGACCTCTGGACTTTTGGATTTCTGGACTTTTGCACTTTGGACTTTGTGCTTTGGGCTTTTGACGTTTTGGTTTTGTTTTTTTTTATTCTGTGGGTTTGTAACCTTTTGGACTTGCGGTGTGTTGGCGAAGCGGAGTGCGAAGCTCTGGGTTGTCAATGTGTCTTTTTTTGGTGGGTTGGTTGGGTGGTCTAGGTCTGGCGTGTGCGATGTATGTGTGGTGTGGTCGAGGCCCTCTGCTGGGGTGATTGTGTACCGTGCACTGCGTTTCGCTTGCGGTTGCTGTTGACGTTGGTGTTGACGTTGGCTGTCGATGCGCGGCTCTTTTATGTTTTGTGTGGGATGCATAACATCATCATCATCTATGAGGTCGTTGATTATGACCTCTTTTGATTTTTTGGTTTATCGCTGTCGCACACTCGTGGTTTTTTTATCGGGGTCTGGTGTGCTTCTTCTTTTTACTTTCTTTTATTTTTTTTTTCTATTCAGTTGGGTTTGGGTTTTTTGTTGATTGTGAGATGTGGTGGGTTGGGGCTTGTGTCTGGGTTGATCTAGACCGCTGCCAGGGCGTTTTACTTTTGGGATTACTGGCGTTCTGTGCTGTGTTATGTGATTCTTTGGCCGTTGGCCGTTGGGTTCTTGTTATGGGTTTTTGATTTCTTTTTTTGTTTATCAGTTGGTTTGACTGCTCATTCGTGCCTTCATTCGGTTGTACTATTCATTCATTCATTCATTCAGTCATTCATCTTGCATTCATTCACATGCGAGGAACGATATACTGTCATTTTTTATTTTGTATTGCGTTGTATTTTGATACCCCCCTTGTCCTTTTTTTCATTTCGATCTTTCTGTCATTGCTTTTTCATTTATGCATCTTCCACTTTCATCGGGGCAGGGAGGGAGGATGGGTGGTTATGAAGGGCGTTATGACAGGCTCTAGACCATCTGCGTCCACAGGCTGTCTTTTACTCCATTTCTTCTATTCTATTCCAGTTTTTTTTTTCTGTGCTATTTTTTCATATGTGATTGATTGATAGCTATGCGGTTATCTTTGCATCTTGCATCTTGATTTTTTGTGGTGTGCAATGATGCATCTCGTCGAGTTTGGATGTTGGGTCTGGGGTGCTGTTTTTGATTTTCTATTTTTATTTTCGACTTTTTGCATTTTATTTTTCATTCTGTGCATTCTCCTTTTGTTACAGGGCATTCAGGTACCGAGGCACCGAGGGGCGACAGGGCACGGCAGGATTTCCGATGGTGTACGGAGCGTGGTTGAATGCGAATGAATAGAGGAAGCAGGGGAGAGGTGATGTTTGGGTTCTAGGCTTGGTCTGGGTTTTGTGTTTTCTTTGACGCGAGGATTGGTGCTCTGGGATCTGGGATGCGTACTCTGTGCTGTCTGGTTTTGGTTTCTGTGCTTGTGCTCCTGTGGGTCTGCTGTACTGGGCTGATGTGGTTTTTTATGTGAGGGCTATGGTGGCTGCGAGCACGCGTTACTGGACTTGGACTGGCGACTCTGGGACTCGTCGACGACTAGGAATCTGGCTTTTGGCTCTCACTTTTTTTTTCGTCGCATTTCTTTAATTTTATGACTTAATTCTTCGTTTATTTTACTTATTATTATTTTATTCCTATTTTGATTCCTTGAAATTGAAGCTAACCCGTCTTCTTTTAATGCAGGAAAAATCAAAGCGTCGGCACAAGCCCCTTCACAATCACAACCTCAACCCCAGATATCTCAGTCGCAGTCGCAATCACAACAACAACAGCACCTTCGCCGCCAATCCTCCTCCCTTCTCTCCCCGCGAGCCCAACTCAATGACCCTCTCAACGATGCAAATCATAGTCGCAATCCCAGCGCATCTGGCACTCCCATGGCAGAAACATCCCAACTAACATCAAACAACGACACCAACCCAGACGGAACAATCAACGACCACTCGAATAGCCCATTCAGCTCCCTATCTGATCGCAACCCATTCCTTCCTGCGTCAATGGTGCAGAGGATTGTGAATGCGGGTGATCGGGGTGGTCAGAATGATTTCATGGGTGGCGGGTCGGTGGGAGCATCGTCTTCGTCGCCGGGTGGGGCTGCTGGAGGTGGTGTTGGGGGTTTCAGTAGTTTTGGCGCGTCTGCTGCTGAGCTTGGTAAGGTTACGTTGATGCAGATGAGTGAGATGAGTAGGAGGGTGGGTGGACAGCAGCAGCAGCAGCAGGGGTTGGCGACGTCTTCGTCGTCGGCGTTTCAACAGCAGCAGCAGCAGCAATATGGGGATCCGTCACAGCAGCAACAGCAGCAGCAAGAACCACCGAAGAGGCCTACGAGAGCAGAGGCGTTGGCTCAGTTGAGGGATCTGCATAATCAGCGTATGGCAACGCGGAGTTGGGATAGTGGTTTGACGTCGAATCTTGGGTCGTTGATGAATAAGGCGAGAGAGCCTGTTCTTTCTTCGATGTCGAGGAGTATGAGTGGTGGTGTTGGTGATGGTGGGGTGCAGCAGGAGAGAGATATGGGTGTGCAGAGTCAGGTTGAGGCAGAGGCGCAGGCGAGGAGGAGGGCGAGTGAGGGGATGATGGCTATGTATGAGCAGAGTCAGCAGCAGCAACAGCAACAGGGCTCTTATGAGCAACAGCAGCAGCGTCAGGATGGGAGTCTTGATGCGACGAGTGGGACGGCTGGTGCGGGTGCTGGGCCGAGTACGACGCCGTCACCGCAGAATCCATGGGCGAATTTGATGTCCAATCCACCGCAGTATATGGGTAGTTCTGCGACTGGTGAAGGAGTGGGTGTTGCCAGGACGTTTGATGAGCCTGAGGGTGTGATGGGACATGAGGGATTGGAGGTTTATACTGTTGGCCATTTGTTGCCGAGGAGCTCGTTGGAGGATACGCAGGGAGGGTGGACGTTTGATCCTAGTGGGTTGACGTTGGGTGGGGGGATTGTTATGGGGATGGACCAACAGCAACAGCAGCAGCAGGGTGGGAGTGCGGCAGGAACGTCTGGGGCGGCGGGAGAGGGGGCATCGGGAGCGTATGGGTCGTATGATACGTCGAGTGGGGATGGTGATGATGAGGTTGTGAGACCTACGATGAGCAATCCCGGGGCTGACGCTGGTGGTTCTGGATCTTCCTCGACATCGGGTTCTGCGTCGACGTCTGGTGTTTCTGGGTCTATATCGACGCCTGGGACGCAGAAGCTGCGTGTGAGGAGGTCTACGTTTGTTCCTGGGTGGGCGGTACCGCCGAGGGTGTTGTTGGTGGACGATGATGCTGTTAGTCGCAAGTTGAGCAGCAAGTTTTTGAAGGTGTTTGGGTGCACGACGGATGTTGCTGTTGATGGGATTGGAGCTGTGAATAAGATGAATTTGGAGAAGTATGATTTGGTGTTGATGGTGCGTTGTCATTCTTTTTGGTTTTTTGGTGATGATGTTTATTGACTTTTTTTAGGATATTGTTATGCCTAAGCTTGATGGTGTTTCTGCGACCAACTTGATTCGCAAGTTTGATCAGGGGACACCTATTATTTCGATGACGAGTAATTCGAAACCTAATGATTTGGTGACGTATTACTCGTCGGGTATGAACGATATTTTGTCCAAGCCTTTTACAAAGGAAGGGTTGTTGGATATGCTCGAGGTGGGTTTTTATTTCATGTCTATTTTTATGTATTTTTTCTCCTGACATTGTTGATTCTATAGAAACATCTCATGCATCTTAAAGTCATCCAACAAATGACGCGCAATGTTCCTCGTTCGGTGGGGATCCCGCCGCTCTCTGATCAAGGGTTTGAACAAGCGATTACTGCTGGTGCGATGCAACATCAACAACAAGCACTCCTCACGGACGGCTCTTCACCTTCATCGTCGTCCTCGTCACCGCCGAATAATGGCGGGGCTTTGGTGTCTGCTGGTGCATCTGGACGCAACACGCCGTTTAACTTCAACTTTGGATTTAGTGCGCCGTTGGATGATGAGGGGAGGGTTAATCCGCTTGCGGGGATGGGGTTGACGGATGAGCAGTATAATATGATTTTGCAGAATTTGGTTAGTGGGGATGGGTTTATGGGTATGGGAGGAGATGCAGGAGGTGCGAGTGGGAGCGGGGTGGGAGGTGGTATGAGTATGGGTATGGGTGTGATGGATGGGATGGGTGGAAGTGGGTCGGGGATGGGAGAGAAGAGGCCGCTTGATGATGCTGGTGATGATAGGGAGGGGAGTTTGAAGAGGGGGAGGTTTGAGGTTGTTGAATGAGCTGGCGACGACGTGCTCTACTCTTGATCGATTACTTCTTCCATCCTGGATATTCTGTTTCTTTTTCTCTTTTCTCGTATGCTTACGTTGTCCTCTATATTCGACTACTATCATCATCGCCATCTCGCGTCTATACCTACCGACCGAACCGCAATCTCCGACGCCCAAGTTATTGTATCTCTATGTCACGGTGCAAAGTCTCTTTCTGCTCCCACCTTCTTTCCTGACATTTGTATATCACACAACATACCAGATACCAGCATCGTCACGTCATCATTATCGCCTGTTCTTTTTCTCAAATCCACTTATATCCCCACTCACTCTTGGATCGCGGCGCATTATGATGTCACATCGTGCCCGACTCCTCTCTACCCCCTAAAATTCTGATTCTGATTTACATACATGCTATATACTGTAGACTCGGAAGAACATTTCCTTCCGTCTTTCATCTTGTGTCATCTTTTTTGGGCTTTGGTTTATGGGCCATTTATCGTACATTTATGCTTTTCATGTTTCTTTGTTCCAATGAGGTTCATTGTTTTCGACTCTTCGACGTTTCTATGTGTTGATTATGCATTCATTCATAGTACAGGCTTCTGTTGTACATTGGTCGTTTGTTACTAGTTGCTTTTTCTGGTCATTGTCGATGGACATCTTTTCTTTCTTTCTTTTGCACTTGTTAAAAATCACTGACATAGCGTCAAGTTAAATGTAGTTTGTCTTGTGTATTAATATAATTAATTACAAGTTGGATATAAGGACGAATGTCGCACTGCTAGTACTTGGTGGTTCAAAGTTGAAGTTTGGAGGAGTGAGGGTCGTTGACTCCGCAAACTATCCAACTTGGAAGGCTCGCAGGTCTGGGACTCAATGGGTACATTGACTGCAAATCATATTCTGCATAGCCTTTGGTTCCCTTTTTGTCCTGCATTTTTATTCAGTGCCATTCTCACTGTGATTATCAGTCTTGAAATCAGCTCAAGTAACTACTCACAACAGCGTAAACTCGGCTAGATTCCAAAGATGCCTGTGACCTTCACCGTCTCATCAGCGATTCAACCAAGTCAAGTTGTATCGTACCAAGCTCCAGGGAAACCGGAGACCGTGTTCAAACGTGTCTGGGGGTCGCGATCGACAGAGAACGTGTACCAGGAGTTTCTTCAGAGCACCTTTAGTTTTGCTCCCGGGCAGTTGGGAAATCTTTCGATACACCCTCGTAATGGCTTCGTCGACACTCTTTTATATGCTTACAATGATCATCATAATCTTGTCATAAGGTAAGCCTTATCGAGCCTTCTATTCCTTGTTACTGATCTTATCCTCGACTAGCCCTGACAATGTATGGATCGCAATCCTCACACAGTTTAACTTCTAGTTCGTTTCATACATCTGCTGCAAAGGACCTCAAATCTGATTCTTGAGATCTTTAGTGTCAACGCCCATGCTGAAGAGCTACGGTCACAATTTGTTGAACATGAAGGAAAAAAGCACCTAGTTATCGAGGATGTCGGTACACGCTACACCGTCGATTTTGGCAAGCTTGCTACGCGGATGACGACTGCAATTCAAGAGAATGTCAAAGATTCCTCTTCTCAGTTTATCTGGTGCTGATTGTTCTTTACTGTAGGTTGTTGATCCTGAATTACAACAATGGATCCTGCCCAATTTCTCTACAACAACATCCAATGATACTGTAGTATGCGCAGTTACCATGATGGCGACCATGAAAGCGTGAGTCTTCAAGTTATCACTCCATTACTCTACCTACACGCAGTCCTCACCATGCACCACAGCTATTTTACTTATGAATTTCAGTTAAGATGCGGTATTCCCTCCGTCACACTCCTAGGTGAAAAAGAGGACTGGGAAAGGATACTCGAGAAGATCGAAAAGCTCAAAACGTTCGGTGCAGAACCCACCCTTTGGGCTTCCCTCCTCCGCCCTATCATCACCTGTTTCCTCGACGCCTTCCATGGAAACTACAACATCCAGTTTTGGTCTCGTATTTGCCACATCGACTCTTTTGGTTCAGGTCCATCCTATCTCTCCGGCTGGATCAACGCCTTCTGTGTGTGGAACAGCGATGGCAAGTGGATTGGACCTGTTGCTGCCCCTGGTTCCGCTTCGTGCCCAATACCAGGCATTGGAGCCCCATTGGCCAACAGTGCTTACCACAGACTTGACATGTCAAAGATACCAGCAGCCATATGCGAAGTGGACGTCCTTTTGGATGATAATGGCGAGCGCTTTGATTGTGTTATGGTGGCAGGTCATGTTGGGAGTATCACATCGGGAGCTGCCAGGGACACGGTGCAACCTTTTCCTGCTTGGTTTTTAGCAATTAAGAATAATGCAGCTTGATAATTAGCCGGCCTTTTTAAATTTTCTGGGCTTGTACAGATCCGTAGCTTGGTACCTCCACCCCTTGAAAGGAGGAGGGGATTCTTATAATGTATACAAGTTGTCCAATACCACCGGTATTCCTGTTCGAGCTCCCAAAGTATTTTAGAAAAATATTACGCCGGCGCCAGCTCGCCAGCTCAAGCTCTCAGACATAGTATTTGCCATTAATTGTGTATCAGTATTGACACCAGCACCTATGATGCGCCGACTGCCAGTTTATTATTTGGTGTTTAAACTTTGCGCGGGCGCCTAAATAAAGGTGTAAATTAGTTTA
>NHTK01006014.1:0-39832 GCA_002938355.1 Panaeolus cyanescens | reverse complement strand
TACTTATACACCCCCCTTTAATATCTACATGTCTTGGCTTAACTTATGGAATATCATCATATCCTTTACATACTGAGCACTTTACTTTACAACGACCGTGACATTGGGGCCTTTCCAGAAAAGGAAGGCCTATGCGCGCTTGTGATCGTCATCAATTTCAAAGGCTTCGCGCGCGGTGCTCTCAATAATCCTTATTGGGATATTGGGCATATACCGAGCTGTGTGACAAAGGGGGTATCACTGGATTTGAGTCGCATTGGTCAATTGAACTCTGATTGCATTGTTACCTCAGGCTGCATTGTCTGGAGCGGATGCAAGCGCCTATACACTGTTACAATATAAATTGGGGACAACTTACGCCTCTGTTTTCTCATATCACCCCGCCTCAGAGTTTATCTTCGCCATCAAATGTCAACCCAAGAAGATATGGAACCCTTCACCCCTCTCGAATCCAACCCATTCTCTCATCACGTTTACGTCAAGCCTGGCAATTTTTTCGTTGATTACAAGGAAGATTTCGTCAAGTTCACCACTAATCCAAATCTCGACAAGCCTCTGAAAACTGTCACATTCTTTGATGCCTATGATGAGGAACATTCAGGTCTGAGGATGGCAAATGTCGTTTTCACCGTTAGTACGGGATACAAGTTTGTTTGCACTGTCACCTATGACAGTGTAGAGGCAATGGCACAGGAAAATCGCTTCGAACCCTTTAAAGAAAATGCCATTGGTATGTCCGTCATTACCTTCTCAGGTCATGACGATAAACCGCTCGACACTGGCTTCGGGCCTTTTTTGAACATATTTTCATTCTGTAAAGAACTGCGTATCACGTTCCGCGACCTACAATGGGCATGGAAAAGTTTTATGCCATTCTATCGCCTGCCTCGCGACATTTTTGGAGGTTTCAACGCCGGGAACAAGACCATTTTTGATGTTATGGCATGCTCATTGCAAGTGGCCAAATTTTTGGATGATAATATGGTGCTGGGCCTCAAGCCAGGGTCTACCGCAGAGGAAATCCTTCGTCAATCCATCAAAAGAAACGTTATGGGTGGTGAGATTATGAAAGCTCCCTGCTCTGATGATGAATACTACTATATTATTGAGAGTCAATTGTGGCGCTATTTATCCTCCAATCCTTCCTTCTAATCAATACCAACTGCCATGCGTCTACATCATTTTCCCTGGTATTCTCTATAATATCAATCAATAATATTAATAATAATATATGCTATATATGTAACATTCATACAGCCTGTTCGAAGCACGAATATGTACTTCAAAGCAGATATAGAAAGTTTGACATGATTGATACATCGCGAGCCTGAGCGCTGGCGTGAATGACTGACGCGTCTACATACCCTGCTGAAGCCATAAATCCGATCAAGTCCATTGGATCGTTGAATAGAACTATTTGTCTGGTCGACAAGAATAGCCGCTTACCATCTTTTTCAGGCACATCATGATCGCGGATTTGAAAGATGGAACCCGATGCATAGGACCTTAACCAAAGGCGAGTCAATGGAATTGGCAGGAACAGACTTGCCTAGGGGTTGAAACATGTAGGTTGAGATTGCGGTTACGCAAAGGTTTATTTAGCTAAGACGAAGCAGCGAACATCAAAGCGAGTCCCCATACCCTAGAACTATCTAGGTATAGACGAACAATCAGCAAGTTCAGCGTCATGTCAAAGAAGTAAAGACATACGCATTTCCTCCATTCAAAGCGATGTACGGCTGGGGGATATTGATATTTAGGATTTGGTAATAGACCAGTCAGTAAGTCAGTAGCAGAAAAATACATGCCTGATACCACATTCCCATTCAGTCTAATTCTCTCCACGTAAAGTCAATAAGACAGTCAATATTGCAGACAAATATCCCTTACCACCTCCTGGCAAGACCTGCACTCATTGGACATACGAAGGAAAGGTTGTAGAGGATACGGCAGCAAAGGCGCCCGTTCTTGAAACAGAGGAATCATGAGTTACATATGATTGGGAAGTAATATTCAGGTTTTTGTAGTTCTCTTCGAGGTTTACACAGTAGATTGCACCGCAAAGGAATGGATCTTCACCTCGAAATATTGCTCATCATCTTCAAAGTTCATGCCGACAACAACCCTTTCCCTTCTAAGCGCTCTACTACGTATACCGCCTCATATTGATTGAGCTCGTGTAAATGTTACACCCTTGATTCCCCTTGAGATTCTTTTCATACAACAGAGTCTGCGAACCCCTCGAAGCCTTACAAGATGATGACATTTACGTGGTAAGGTTCGGGACTCGGCGGGATATTTCGAAAGGTCGTGATATATTAATCGAAGTCGTTGTTGTACAATTGTAGTTGGGGTCATCACTATATACTTGAACAACATCAATACAAACGGAGAGTTTGAGATATTCATGCACTGGCAGTAACCCACATGAATAAACCAAAAAAAAAAGGACAAGAAAAACGAAAAAGTAATAGAATAAATATGTACGTAGATCTCAGTATATGTATTAAGCAGCGGGTTTCTCCTCGGGTGTTGCCTTAGCATGTGGTTCGACCTTCTCGTCGAGGCTGTTCGATGCAGCCGACTCCGCTTCTCCTGGAGTATTGGCGGATATAGGTTCAGGGGCTGCTCTACCTGTAGCCTTGGCAGCCAACAAGCGCCTGTAAAGCAGATAAATAGTCAATACATGTACGAAATGGGAAGACATCAACACGTACATCCAGTAAGGAAGGATGGAGCCAGGGGGAATAACCCATTCCTCTGACTGGTCTTGATCTGCGGGGACGAGACGGCCTCCGGTGATTTTCTTGAGAAGCAAGGGGATCCCGTTCAAGAGCATATATGAAATAATTCCAGCAATGACACCATAGGCGATGCTGTTCGAACATAGTCAGTAAACAAATGAAGCAAACTCCAAAGGATCAGTCATACTTCTTGGTCAGGGGGATAATAAGAAGGGTGAGGAACGCAGGTACAGAGTCGCCAATATACATCCAGTTAATTTCAAGTACACTGCACACCTCGAATATCAGAACATGTCGTCTTTCGATATGTTATACAAAACACTCACTTGCGAATCATGAGCGAACCAACGATAACAAGCGCACCACCAGTCGCCCACGCAGGAATCGAAGCGAATATAGGTGCGAAGAAGACAGAGATGAAGAACATGACAGCGGTCGTGATTGCCGTTAGGCCAGTCTTGCCACCCTCACTGATACCTGTAGCACTCTCGACGTATGCTGTGACAGGGCTGACGCCGAGGAGAGCACCCATACTGATAGAGAATGCATCGACACAGTAAGCGATGGAGGATCCTTCGAAATCGAGGGTTACGGGGTTACGAAGCCCAGCAAACTTTGCCATGGAGTACAGAGTACCAGTCGTATCTAAAACAATAACATAAATGGCCATCGGATAGAGATGGAAACGAATCGCGCTCACCCAGAATATCGACGTAAAGGAAAGTGATCAAGGCATACCACACTTGTCCATTGCTGTCAAATCCAAGTATAAGAATCATTACGATTCGAAACGCGAGTTAAATTACCCACCCATAATTGAACTACAAAACAGCGTCAGCAGAGGTTCGCAGCTTTGAATATTACAAAAACTTACATCAACGACATTCAATACTTTCTTCATCTTATGGAAGGTGACTACCTGCTTGAAGTAATCAAACAAGGCATCACCCGCAGGTGTATGAGGGAAGAATGTGACACTGGTGGGACGGGGCCAGGAAATGATTGATGTGAGGATGATGCCAATGAGGATGGCTCCGCGCACGCGATACATCATGAGAAGTAGCGTGAAGATGCCACCAACAAAGATACCAAGCCACATCGTTGGGCTTCGAAGGACACCGCGCGCGCAATAGTTAGGCAAGCCTTCGACAAAGTCTACGCGTAGCAAGTCAATTTAGTAGGTATGTAGGGATAAATTAAATTATCATGTCACACTCACTTTCTGGCGTACATCCTCCGAGAGCAAGAAGGTTAACTGTATCACCACCAATGACGCTGAGACCACTACTAGCTATTAATCATTTAATCATGTCAGCTTCGTCTCCAAGTATCTTGAAATGTTGTATTGCTCACACAATCCTATGAAACTGACAGAAAGAAGATCGTGAGTATTACGTCCATATTTCTCAGACTGAGCGAGAAGAACTCACGCAATGAACAAGCCAATTCCGGCTCCGACAGCAAGAACCAGAGATTGAGGCATAATTCGGACCAGCCATTGTCGAAGACCGAAAATCGAAAGCAGAAGGAAAATCCACCTGGAAAAACAAGGTTGGAATCAGCTCTCCCGCTCGTTTGCTACATTTTAGGACGTACCCCTCCAAAAATACCGCGCCAAGTGCTTCACGATAGGTAATGACACCAGTCCCATGGAAGCCGACAACGGAATATGAGAACTGTGAAGATCAAGCAAACACATCAGCATCGAACTCGGGGTGGAGAGAGCGTGACCTCGTCTTATCAACACTGACGTAGGCATTGAGACCGAGCCCAGGTGCCAACCCCACTGGCAGGTTGGCAAGGGCTCCCATCAAGAAAGTTGAAAGGGCAGAAATCGCAGCCGTCCCAGTAATCAGGTCTTGTCGAACTTCGTTGACGCAGATTTTGTACACTTCGTCCGTCAAGCATGCGTCGTTCGTCGGGCACACACATGTTCCTCCAGAGTCCGAAAGAATACTAGCATTGACCGAAATCTAAAACGAAGGGTGGATAAGGAATGAGGCGGAGAAAAGTAGGGAATAGACGAACAATGTATGCCATGGCAGCCTGAATGGAGAGGGAAGAGTGTCATGATAAGTGGTGGAAGCAGAAACGGCAGATGTAGGGGCATACCCATGTCGTCAAACCAGCTCGTACTTCAGTCTATGTAATCATTATATGAGTGACATAAGGAGGACCCCGCCCTATTCAACCTACCAAGAAACGAGAGCCAACTCGTTCTTTCTTAGCACCTGATCCTTCCAAAGTAAACCATTTCCCGACTACTGTGTTCGCGACCTGGTAAGACGTTTAGTTGATATGATCAGCAAAGTCCAAAGCATGTACAGACCGCATTGTTGATTTTCTCCGCAATGGCAACCATAATGAAGGAAGCAAAGTCCTAAAATGTCGTCACAACTCAAATTTAACCGGAGAGGTGACTCTGGGGTGGTAAGGGTATGAAGCGGGGTGGCGCCGAAGCTAGAAGATGAGGGGGACGTCGAGTTTTAAGAGGGAGCGAATTAATAGACAGGTAAAAGTCAAAGATTACCTATATGTGGGACACAAAATTTGGAGATACCCGATCTTACATTTTTTAGAATTAGGACTTGGCGGGCAAGAGGAACAAGTTGAGAGTGTACCGCGTGGCGATAACATTCACCCGACAATCCATTTTCCGACAGTCAATCATAACGCTCTACAAAACACAGGCGTTTGCTTGCTTTTCTTGAGGTGGCATTTATATCATGGCTAAGAACGTTATCGTATCATGTCGGTCTTTTGTAAAATGGAAATACCGTGGTAGGTAAAAAAAGAGCCATTATTTTTGCACTGTGAATCTATTTACCGCTTAGGTCAGTCTGACAGGCATTGATATATGAGGTAGGTGAAATGCAATCCTCACACAGTCCATTTCTTTATCTCTAGGCCTTTATTCCATGAACATCATGGGATTCCCATCGCTGATGGAGCGTGCCTAGGTGGTATACTTACTTAGAGGTATTTCCGGAGTGCTGTGGGTTCTGATCCTAAAGATGCGACTTATCGAACAAATCATGTTCAATGTTCATCCAGCTCTTATCGAACCCTTCAAATGAGGGTACACAGATATTGTTCTTTGGACCCTGGTGAAATAGATAAAGGTCAAGAGCACACGACCCACAGGCACCCCTCAGTGTCAATCGCTATCCGTTGCATCCAGGTTCGTGTACAAACCTACATCCTTGGATAGTTCAAAATCAGGCGATATATCTCCCGGATATTGCAATAAACAACCAATCATGGACATGTACTCACAGTATACGATCCGATAAACCCGTGTAAGTAATCACTGTCTAGCGGAAGACAACCATGACGGAACGCCTTTTCGGCGCTACCAGACATCAAATTATCTCTCATAGTATTCAGATACAATGTAATGACATGCAAGGTTCAAGCTACTGAGGGATCTTTGCCATCATCCTACATATGTACGCACCGAGAGAAAAAAAAAAAAGAGTCCTCTCCCAGCAAAATCAAAATCAGAGATCACATAAGCATCAATTGGCCTTGTTCTAAAAATAGACACCTTTCAATTTCCTACTCACAGAACCTGGCATGGGGTTTTGGTCCTTCTTATCCGTCATTCCACAATCAAAGCAGTTGCAACATATAATATGAGCTTCAAAGACACTGATCCACTTCGCGGCAAACTTGCCCTGATCACTGGCTGCTCGTGTGTAACTCTGTAATACGTTCCCGCTGCTTCACGCTGACCGTCGATTCCACGCCCTTCATTTTATCTATTCAGAGGTGGCATCGGAAGGGCCACAGCGCTTCGTCTCGCCAATCAGGGATGTTCCATTGCGGTACACTATCACTCGGCGAAATCTGTTGCAGAAGAAGTAGTAGCAGAACTGACTCAGCTAAACCCCTCTATCAAAGCGGTCACTTTCAAGGCAGATTTGAGTAACTATGATGAAGTCAGAAAGCTCCACAAAGAGGTCGTTGATACTCTAGGGCATCCTGATATCTTGTTTAACAATGCAGGAGCAACCTTTTCTGTAATTGGACCCCAAGGGGACCTCCAAGCTGTAAGCGTCGAAGAATTTGAACAGACTTGGAGGACGAATACAGGTTCAGGATATTTGGTGCGTTTTTCAGACCCTTGCAAAGGGACACGATCAGTAACCTTGAATAAAAAATCAAGTTGACTCAACTCTGCCTTGCCGCAATGCTCGAAAAGAAGTACGGAAGGGTCCTCTTCTGCTCAAGGTAAATATCATGTCCATCAATCGCACCAAGCCTGACCAGTGACCATATATTCATTTAGCCTTGCTGCTGGTACTGATATTCGATATTATTCGTCGAAAAAACATAATAATGGGTCTGCATATAGGAACTGGAGGAGTGATAGGACCCCACTACGCGTCTTCGAAATCTGCTCTTCATGGCCTTGTGCACTGGCTCGCAATGAGATATGCGAAAGATGGCATCACCTGTAACGCAGTGGCTCCGGGCCTCATCACTGGTAATTCCTATCCATGCGTATCAGTCGACATTGGATCTGAAATCTTCATGAAGAGACCACCATGATGAAAAACCCATCCGACGAGCTCAAGGTAGAGAACTTCTCGTTCTTAAGGGAGAGCCATGCTGAATTCCAAGCAGGCCCGCCTCCCAGTTGGTCGCTTCGGAAAGCCAGATGAAATTGCATCAATAGTTGAAATGATTGTGTTGAATTCCTACATGACCAACAAGGTGAGCATCTGCGGTGTACCATAAGAACAAACTGATCTTTATTTTTTAGATCATTGTAGCAGATGGAGGCGCTACACCAAGCGCCTTCTGATCCTTCTGCTGTAACTTGAAGCCGAGAAGGGTGAACTTTATAATGTATTGCAGAGCACTGAATGAACTGCACTTCAACTGTAGCACAAGGCTATGAGAGATACAAGTGCTAAATGTAGCGCGGTAATCGAACTCACAATGAGAAGATGCATGAGAAAAGAACGTCATTTGTCATTTGGTCTGTATCGGTAACTTGAAAGGCTGTGGAAGTCAAATAAGAGCTGCAAGCCTGCTATGTCGTTTGAATAACCGGTGAAGGAACGTATCTGTACTAGTTGCTTCTCGCCTTGCTGAATCGCCCATCTGGCGACGCAAGGGATGGTTGAATTTAGGCAGCAGCGCGAACACGGCTTTAGTCCTGTTAAAACCCTTTCCCATTATAATTGAGATTTGAATTTATATCATTTTGGTTCTGCAGGGAAGAAATGTGGTGCTGTTCAATCCTGAAGCGCACTGACAGGTGGGTCTGGGAGGGCAAGGACAAGCACGGCCCGCTGATCAGAGGGACGATGAAAAAACGACAGTACTAGTATTCCCTCGGACTGTGGATATAGCTGTGATACTCGAGAGGTCGGTCATGAATTTACATTTGTCAAACGAGGTAAATTTCTTCTCGTCGATGTGAACGGTTCTCGAATGGGGTTCTGAGATCCAGACTCAAAGATTATTGCAGCAAACGTTGAAGTCTTTATAACTGATGATAATAATAACTGCTTTAAATGTTAGATTTATTGTTAAAAAAACAATTATGCTCGACACACTGACTTTTTCTCATTTCCTTTTTTTTTCTGTGTATTTGTGTGTCCGTGCAACCCACTGCGAGCTGTTGAGTGCGGAAGATGCCGATAGAAGATAATGTCCACGTGCTGGGTGGCTGAATCTCGCTGCCTCGCATCTGAGGTTGTCGAATGAGGATGCTACTTTTAACAAGACCCTCCACCCTCATCTACCCCTCCATTCCCACTGCCCCTCCTAGCTCTCTCCAAATCTACCCGTCCCCCGCCTTTGAGCTCACAGATACGAACAGCGAGCTCAAGCCATCTCCGATGGATTTAAATTGGCATGAGAGATTCGGCTATGGCACAACCTCGGACTCCAGTACTTCCCGTCCTGCTGGGAGTCGGGTAGGTCTAAGGATTATTATACTCTAGGCAGGAATCGGGTTTTCTTGTTTCTTCTTCTCTACCTTTTACTTTCGTCAAGAGAGGGCGACTTCACCTGGTCTCTCCGACCGAACGGAGCAGTGTCTCGAAGTCCCTCGACAGAGCGTGCAGTCGTTGGTTTATACCATACTGTACTTGCAAGATCTTTCTCTGTTTCTGCAATGTCTTGTTGTCTTCAAACTGTACGTAGCACCTCTAGCACAAATTTGCGAAGGAAGAGAACGGGAGCGCAGGGCCGCGCAACCTCGTGGTGTTGGCTCTTACGCATTCCTCATCCATCTAGTGAGTTTATCCCAACTGTTTCGCTACAGTGTTTTAGCCAAACGCGCTGACCATTTCGATTTTCATGGGTCCATATAGCAAGGCGGACAGAGCCCCTTGTGTTGTAGATGCCTTGTACTGTTTGTAGAGGAGTGCTAGTGGTGCGTCATCTCTCTCCTTTTTTGTCATCCTCGTGTCCAACCTTCTTTCGTTTTTCAGTACTTTGAATGTAATTCAGTGTTAATAAATCCTATCGTCGAGCTGAAATATTTGCTCAACGATTGCGAATTTATCCGCCAGGAGATTTGGACCAAGCCCGTTTATGTAACCCCTCTGGAGCGGGGTCAGGTGCGTACTCTCTCTTTTTGCTCTATTTCAAAATGCTTATCAGCCATTTTAATAGGAGTTCACTCTTGCTCTTGTACAGCCTAGGAAAAGTTGGTCGCATTGGCGATTTCTCTGCGTTGTAAGCCTCTCGTACACGTCAGCTCGATTCGATTTGAAATACGCAATTTCTCATTCACCCTCTCTAGCTCCCCTTCGACATCGGGCCTGCTAGCATCGTTGATCAAAGGTCGACATACAAGGCGTCAGCTGGCATCCCAGCGATCGCTTCCTTTGGTCAATAGTCAGCTGTGCTCCGCCATTCCGCCAGTTATTAATATCTAAGCGAGAAGCAATTGAATCCGTGAGTGTTTTCCATGTTCTCCTTATCCAATATTGTGCTAATACTTCTGGATTAGGATCATTAATCTCCATGTCTGTCATCCAGGAAATAGACCCTGATTGTCTATGCAATGAGGCAAGGTGAGTAGCCGTGTTTACATGCTTGAATTAGGCCCTTCAACTTGTTCTAGGGCTAACTTTTAGTGCACCCGGTCTATGTTTGGCTTTACGTGGCGGACAAAGGCAGCTTTTAGTTGTCTCGAAAAGAAGAGATGACTTGGAAGCCGCCAGTATTGTCTTGATCATTTCAGCATTCCGTCATATTTGACAAGGACCACCACCACCTTTCTTTGTTGATTGAACGATCAAAGGTAGGTCATTGTGAGGCATTGAGTGAAAGTGAATCTTTGCATTTGAATATTGCTATGAGAACCTTTGAGAAATTCGTTGCAATTGAGATTTGAGGACGACGAGGGGAATCTTGAGGACTCATTAAGGGTTGTTGGTTGCCGAAAGAAGCCGGTTATTTGTGATGTAAACAATAGGGACATGGATTTCGCGGGATCACGTTTTCGTTGAATTGACCTGCCGAAACGACTTTTCGGGCCAAATCCGAACGCTTCAACCATCCATGAGATGCCCCGAAATCATCAGCTGGCCGCTTCTACCCTCAGAAACCGCAATAGAGTCACCAACAAGACACGACTAAAGATCCATCGAGGGACACTCGATGCAGATGCTCTGTTTATTCCTGACGAAGACGAAGAAAAGCAACATTTTACGACTCTTGTGGCTGGAGTCGACGCAGAGGACGCCAATGTGAGCCTTTCACTCTCCAATTTTCGTTGCCACGTCAGCCATCGATGTGGCTGTGAAACCACGGAAATCCTTAAGTAAGCCGATGACTAATGCGGAAAATTTCCTCTTTAGGAACACCATTTGCAACAAGTCCTCTCTGCGGCGCATCGTAGCCACGCTAGGACGACGGCGGAGGCCACAACATCTTCTAATACACAAGCTTATATCCCTACTCCCGACTCTACAGGTGTGATTGACAATTATGAAGAACTTTACCCCCCAAACAAATGGCTGGACCCCCATTCTTATGTTTGCACCTCTCAAACTGTCGAGGACTGCATTTCCAACGGCATTGCCGAGGGCTTCACGTATTATATGGATGAACGCGACAAGGAGTGGTTGGACAAACACAATGAAGAAGCGCGCGGGGAAGGTACAAGCGCTCAGGGGGCCATGCTACCGTCTGGCACGCGCACCTCTTCGCGAAGTGCCAAGGCCAAGGGTAAAGAGCCTGAATCCGTCCATACTGCCGCTATTACCGAGGATGAATTCGAATTGGTTATGGGCATTTTTGAAAAGGTTACTCATGATACAACCGAGTATTTGCACCATGTTCGTCCTTTGTCCTTCCTTATTGAAAATTTTAAGCTTGTACCGTTACTAAATGAAAAATTTCCTTATAGGGCCTCGAAAATGGAATGACCTTCCCCGAGTTTGCAGAATACCAAGAGGCCTTCTCTCAGCCTTTAAAACCGACATTATTCTCGGCGTATGTTGTACCATCATGGATTCCTCAGCCGCCTGCGCTGCTTCAGCTCGCAAGAGCAATCTATCCCCACTGGAAAGAACGACGTCTTGACCGCAAGGGTCACCGTATCATCCCAGTTCTTAATGTACGTCTTCAAGCATCTTTTCCCCTCCAATTACTCATAATTTTGGATTTTAGTTCGATGAATCAGATACGCTCAATGAGTCGTACGTATGCTTCAGGAGAAGGGACACCAAAGCCGTCCGCAAAACGAGGGCCCAACAGGCCTCTTCTTCAGACAAGCTCGTTCGTCTGCAAGCCGAACTCCAAGTGACACTGGATCTGGCCAATCTGGTTATGAGCCGTGAAACGCAGAAGAAGGATTGTATAGCCCAGTCACAGGATATTTGGCAGAAGCGGATGGCTTTCGCCGACCTCAAGCGGAAGTATCCTTCTCTCAAAGACAAGGTCGACGACGAGTTGCTAGTGGACAAGGAACGACCCGTGAAGAAGCCCGAAGCACCGTAAGCTTTTGATATAATTTTTTTCATCCGTTTAATTGGCTTACCGATGTCATATAGACGCATCACAGGACTAAAACTGAAGACTGCCGATGCGCCACCTCCAGCTGCCCGACAAGAAATACAGATGCGTCCTACAGACAGGATCAAAAGTATCCGCAACCGTGTCGAGGCACATTTGGACAGGCAGCGGGAAAAGGACCATCATTGGGAAGACCAAGTCGACGTAAGGCATTTTCAATTCATTGAGTGGCGTTCATACTTTAACATCTTTTCCAGAATCCATACCAAAACCTCCCTGCGCCGTATTCATCCAAACTGTTCAAATTTATTACTCCTCCTGGCTCACCAAAGTCATCATCGGACGAACTTGACGATTCTACTTTAACACGTGCTGCAAGAGCTGCTCGTCTGCGTTATGGACGTGGAGGCAGACTTCATGTAGACCGTCGCGAATTCAAGAAACCTCGTCTCAACCCTCTACCTCGATCATCACTCTTTGGCATTGGCCCAGAGTCTGGTGACGATGTGAAGATGGAGGTTGAAGATGCTATTCCTGAAGACCCTGAATTGATGGAACGCTTGGAATCTCGTTGGAAGTTTGACGACGACGATGCTCCTCCATACGGCCCACAGGGTGCTGACGAGGAGAACCGCGTCCTTGTTGACGACTACAACGTAGAGTAAGTAACTGGATTATTATTCTTTTTGTATAAGTGTCTCACCTTTCTCATCAGTTACTTGATGCATACGGCGGACCTCTTCGAAGAGAGGGATCATGCTGCCCTTGTCACCGATTCCAACATTCTCCTTCTTGGTCCCGATGGCAAACCCACTCCAGTTCATGCCTTCCGCCTTGGTCTCCCTCCCCTGCTCCGCAAAGATGCCAATGGCGTTTTACGACCTGTCAGTGGTCTGCCAAACAGCATTATTCCGCCACAAGTTCTTCCTGTCTACCCCTTCCCTCCCGCTGTTACACATAGCATGCCTGTCTCAGTGCCTCAGCAGATGAAAACGCCCGCCGGTGTTGCTCACAACATGTCTGTACCCGTTTCCATGACACATCAGATGAAGCCACCTGCCGCTGCTCCTCAGATGAGGATTTCATCTAACGGCGGCATGCGACCATCCTCTACTCCTAGCACTACAACACAGCTCACTAGCACTACGCCTCTACAAGCTCCAACTCCACAACCTATTCCCGTTCCCGTTCCTGTGCCAGGCCCCGCCAACGGGTCTGCTGGCAGCAGTCGCCCCGCACTTGCTATGCCTCACATTGAGGTATCCAAACCAGACCCCATTCCCACTCCTGCCATTCAACAGAACACCATTACTCCTACGCCACAACCAGAACCCACTGCTGAAACGGTGACTGTCAATGCCCCAGCCCCAGTACCAGCACCTGTTCACGTCAGACCGAAATCCCAAGTCATGACCCCACAGCAACATATTGGACTTGGCGTGCCTACCAATGGTTATCATCTGACACCTATGCCTATGACTGCAGCGACATTGGTCAACGCAGGCTTCCCTCAAGGTGTGGCAGGTGGCCTCACGCAGCAACAAATGCAGAACCTTAAGACCGTGTTTGCCAATATGCCTAATCCTAACGATCCGGCGAACAGGGCACTCCTTGCCTCGTATATGCACCTCGCTCCCAACGCTGCTGCGTTGAATATGGCAATGGCTCCTGGTGCCAATATGAAGCTTCCTCCGGGGGCACGCCCTATGCAGTGGCCGATGGCTGCAGCACTTCCCCGACCGCCATCTGTTGCGAATGGTGTTGATGCTCAGACTAACGGTGCTATTGTGACTGGCGTGCCCAACGGCAGCGTCCCACAAGCTGTGCCTATCCGGTCTCCTTCAACTAATGGTACGAGGAGAAACGGTGTTCAAGTTAATGGTCAACACGCTATGTCGCCACACCTACAACAGGCTGCTGCTGCTGCTGTAGCTGCTGCTTCACCGAATCTGGCTCAGGCAACATCGCCTCCTCGTATGGCCGTTACTCCCAAGATGCAGATGGCCTCACCTTCTGGTTGATCATCCCTATACACATTACACGTTATAATGTTATTCTGGACTTTTCTAAACGCCCTTCAGTGTCTAAACTGTTGGGGTTAATTGCCTTTTTTTCTGCTAGTATACTACCCCTTGTTCCATCAGTCCCATTTGACTAACTTTTTGTGACCATTATAATCACATTTGAAGATCGTTGTTTAGCTATCGTGCGTAGTATACTTGCAAACTACACAACCCCCAACTCTGTCTTATATCGTTCGCATTTTCCTACTTGTTTTTTACGATGCACCCAGCCCGTTTGTATTCCTATCTTCAACCCCCCAATGGGCTTCCATTGAATTTTGAATTTGATATTTTTTCGAAAGATTCAAACACCTGGTGTGATACCGCAACAATGAGCTTCTCTGAGGTCTGTCAATCTATCAATTTTGTTCTTCAGCCTTTCTGTTCCGCCGAGGGACAAACCTAGGCACTCCATCATGATTTGCGATTGACGAATTGAATCAGAACAATTAGTCAAGTTACACGGGTTTGCCAGTCTGCCTGACTCGACATTGACAACCATGATTTTTTTTCGGCTCGGACTCTACGTGCCAAATAAAAGTCGCAATCCCACCCCAGTTAGAAGTCCCAAGACCAAACTACCTCTGCCCGTTCGCCATGCCATACAAAGATTGCAGACGCGTATTGACCATTGTATCTAGGCGACTCAGCAATATAATACCTCTACAATATCGCAATTTTCATTTTCACCCCGTCCATGCTGGCTGACGTTAAATGGCAACTATTACTGCGGCTCACTATCACCGACCGGAGACAGCTTTCAAAATCAAGACACAGATGCCCGTGCTACTTGTCATTATGCCACATATGTAGCAAAGAAATTGTTGGTTCATCACCATGTCAGACGGAGATGCTGTATCAGACTTCTTCAACACATGCAGTTTGGGTTTGGTTCTTTGTTGGCCTAGATTTAGGGCACTCTGGAGCTTGCCCGCCCAGGTGTCGATAAGCACACCAGATTTTCGTGGTGGCGTCAAGGTTTCAGTTAATCTTGAGCATTGGTGGATGAAGAGCCTACACCGGATGGACGAATGCTTGAGTATGAGGCAGTTATGACACGCAATGGAGTCGTAGGAGTTGCGAGCAGGAGCACTAGTATGAACACTCGTTCATGAAGAAGCTTCTGCAGATAAGCCGATCAGCCACACATCTGGATGCACAGTGGTTAACGCGGATGCGAGGAATATAATCTGGACATATCTTCAAAAGCACCCGGTGCGAGTTATCAATCAAAGAACGCACCGCAGGTCGACTCGACAAGCAATAGACCCTTTTACAGGAACGCGAGGCGTTTTCAAACCCACGTCTGCTAAAAATAACGACACGCCTCTGTGTGTTATCAAATATATCGAGAGGCGATAAATGCTTGGCTGGACAAATGGCAATGTACAGTCATCGAAGTCAGAGTAACCGTATGGTCCCAGTTTACGGCGTAAACCCTTCTAGACAGCCTGGGATGTGTCGTTGAGGTCGAAGACATATGCAGTAGTTTGTCATTTGAATGCCTCGCATGGATACAGTAATGCCCTGGTGCGATCTCTTTTGCAATCCAACGCCCAAGTACTAGTTTCAGAGCAAAAATCCTGGATGACCGTTGCCCAAAAAGGATCCCAGATCTGTAAGGAAGTGGGAGAGAGATAGATAACCCTGACTTGCTCCGCTGTACGACGTACGTCGATCTATAATCAAACTCGAGAAGTTATCCGACCGTGACAAGAATATTCTTGGCTCTTTATTTGGATCTGCTAGTTGTCGCCCGACCATTCTCCATTTAACGCTGAAACGCTCGATATTGCACTTCATTGATGAGCAATGGACTTAGCGGGACTAATGACAACCCGCTTTGAGGACTGGTGAAATAATATAAGAACGACACTTTATCAGCAAGAATTCATCTACAGTTATCTTCACCAGCTTAACGAGCACTCACGTCGTCGAAGATGCTCTTCAAGTCCTTCATTGGTGTCGTCCTTTCCCTGTCCAGTGTTGCCCATGCAACTGGCGGCAAACCTGGTGGTGGCGGCGGTGGTGATGATGTTTGCGGAGAGGTGAATGGCTCTTTGGTGGTCAAAAGTCAATTCTTCCCGTATAAATCAGTCAATTACGGGCCTATTAGTGAGTGCCAAAAAAAGCCAGGTTATTATTTCAATATTCTGATCATAGTTCGAAGGGGGCTGCTTCTGCATCTCTAACCTACCAGGAATTCTCGCCACCAATCCAAATGCCATTGCAGCTGTTGCCCTCTCTGGAAAGAGCGCCGTTATCGACGCCATAACAGATCTTGTAGGTCGTCAATAATACAAACAGGGGCGCCAGTCTGATCAGTTAAATATTAGATCAATAAATGTAATGGGCACCAAACCTGTCGCTACCCTCCTAATTCGGTTCCTGCTTGTCTCCCAGGAAATCCTTGTGGGTTTACTTGCAAGAATGGGTAAGTATGACGCATCAGCGATGAGTAGATCGAAGCTCATACTTCGTGCTTATACACAGCTTCTTCCCAACCCCTACCAAGAAACCTACTTCTTGCACTTGCCCAAAACCATACACCGTTTGCAACGGCCAATGCGGCCTCTACAAGGCTTGCCCAAGTGGCCATGTCAAGCGGGAGCTTAGCGGAACTGCCAGACGTTGCCCATATGGTTTAACTGCTTGTGGGATTCCAGGACGTGGACTCCAATCATGGGAGTGCGTCGACACTAGAAGCGACCTCGAGAGCTGTAAGATTAACGTTCTTCCGTTGTCAAGTACCCAACTGATCAGTATTGGTTCTTCTTCTATAGGCGGTGGATGCATGCTTTCTTTGGATCCCCTTTATCCGGAAGGGAATGGAGTTGATTGCTCCGCCATTAGAGGAGTCTCGGATGTTTCTTGCGTTCGCAGTCGCTGCGTCGTCCATAGATGTATGCCCGGGTTCAAACCGACTCCATACGGCGATAATTGCACTGAGGAGAAGCATGACACAGAAGAGTTATTGGCTTCCCAGTTTGGTCTCGAGCACGTCCCCCTTGGCCAACGAGATGAAGACGAGTAGACACAAAGCATTCGTCTTTTACCGCAGTATTTTTTTCTCTCTCGTGATACTTAATTTGGACTTATTCTACCTTTAACTGTGAATCTCGGACCAAACGACTGCCAGAAGCTTTCCTGCGGATTGCTTCAGTTGAGTTATTAAAACAATGGAAATTATTGTGTTACCAATAAAAATGAACGGACTATGGTTGTATCCGCGATATAGTGCCAGATGGGCATGAAACTGGAAAGAACCTGGGCCTGAGTCGCTTCCAAAATCCACCCAACAAGATTTGGAAAGCAGAAAAGTAATTTGCTGATATAAGGCTAAGTGCCTCCCTAGGTTTCCATACAGCTTTAGAGAATAAAGGACAGATCCAGCATAAAATGAATCAATATGATGATGGTTCGCCGCAAAGGGGCAAGACCCCACCGTCGCTGCCGCCTGCGTGTGACCTGACTGGGGGTAAGTCGTGACAGACCTGTGTTCTCGTTGTATCAACCTTTCCACCAACCTCAACACCTTCGTTTTGTTGCATTTAAACCCTAATAATCTCAGTCACAATTATAAGCTGCCAAAAGCGACAATATGGGCCTTACTTTTGATCTTGGAACCCCTGTCAACACAGCACTTTTTCTGTATATTCTGTATTCTGTCCAACGCATAATAATACCTCCAACTTCCAAGCCTGCAACAACCCCCCATGAGTTCAAACAGGGCTACTCCTGGAAGCCCAAATCGCACCCTCCAACGGTCATGTTCAGGACATATACCCCAAAGACGCTAGCACCTTTTAACGGTTTGGACGGAGGTCGTATTTTGTTGGCGATTAACGGAACAGTGTTCGATGTGACAGCAGGAAGAAACTTCTACGGTCCAAGTATGCGAGATTTCGATTTGTACAACTACCTATTGCTTTATTGACGGCGTTGAATGAAACGTAGATGGAATGTACGGCAATTTTGCAGGACGCGATGCATCAAGAGGAATGGCCAAGCAATCTTTTGATTTAGGTGCGTCATAAATTCTTGCGCTTGGTCTGTAAAATCGACCTTGCTCATTTGTTCGTTGTCTGAATAGATATGCTCACACCTATTGATCAACCCCTCGATGACCTATCTGATTTGAGACAGGACGAAATGTACGTTCCATCAATCATGTTCTCTCTGGGAAGGTTCTAACTTAGAATCGTACTTTTCTAGTGATAACATGAAGGGTATGTCATCCATATCTCCTCGTACTCATATAAAAAACTCATCATGACTCTCGCAGGATGGATTGACCACTTTTCCAATAAATATATCGTATGCGGAAAGCTCGTCAACAACGATGATATCTAGACTTACCACCTTCCCCTTGTACTTGTACGATGATCAAAAAGCGGTTCTTGAAACGAAACTTTCCTCTGGCGTGATGGCTCCGCTTCGTTCTTGCTTTTATCTGGCTTTTTACTTTGTTTGTCAAGCTTACGAATCCACGTCAAGCAGAGACCCATTTCCTGGATTCCACCCAAGCAGGTTAGCATATCAGCATCTTTGAGTACCTCAGTCCGGGCTCACCTCAACAAGGCGGCCCCTAGCCAGCTTTTCATCAAATAAACGGGGCAGCAGACCCCCAGGGCTGATGCAGGTCAACCGTCGCCACTCTACCTTGTCTCCTTCCAATTCTTGGATCATTTCAACCGTTGCACATTTACCCTTGACGCCCTTTTCCTCCAGCTCGGCGAGAAGTTGATCCTTGGATAAATCAATTGGGATAGATATGATCATTCTGAAGATGCATTTCAGCAAAGCATGCACTGGCTCCCAAAAAACGCACATACCCTCGTCGTCTGTGGGAATACTCCAGCAACCAAGAAGCCACATATACAGTATACACTCTCGGCGATAGCGGTGGTGGGTAAACGAATAGCATGCTCCAGATGGACTCGGACTCGGATATATACTGTATTCGTGTTATCTTGGTGAGATTTGGGATGTACCTATCATGGCTCACGGATCAGCGCTTCTCTTCTCAGATACACTCGGATGTTGTCTTTTCCACTTCTTTAGACGTGTTTTGGGAACATGACAGTCCTCACCTTTGTTGGCTCTTGACGGGGTGGCTTCCGACGCGGGACCACAAACTGGTAAAGGACAAATCATCCTTGTCCAGTGTGACCACCACACCATTCCAGGGTGGGGATTTAGACCCTCCCGTTGTCTCTGTACTTTTCTGCTCTGCAGAGCAAAACGTTTGGATGATTGCTGGTGTCGACTTGGACGCGTCTGTGGGCTTCATCTTGCTTTCTGGCCAGTTCTTCGATTCTTGGAGGAGCAGTTGGGCGCTGCGGATGAGATCTCGTTCCGAAGGAATATCTATACATGATAGATGCCCATACGGTGAATATCTCCGCTAATGGACGAGACTTGGTGGTGAACAAGAAAGTGGGGTTTAGGCTCACCGTTGGGCTTGATAGGACGCAATGAAAATATCGGTGGTAAAGTGAATACTGATTGATCAGACATAACAGATGGTTTAGCAGCGATGTGGGGAGTAAAGAAGATATGGAGCGAGATCGACGACAGACTTGGATGGCTGTCAATCTTTCGATGTCGAGGAGCGGTTTATGTGAACGGAAAGACAGCTCGCAGGGGTGATTATATTATGTGGGCAGTGAGAGATTTATCCAGAATAAGCAGGGGTACACTATCGATGAGGCGTTGTCGACCACAGTAAGACACCCATAGAGAGAGGCCAAGAGAAAACAATGATAATGTGGTTGCCTCGAGGGGAATTCTGACAGATTCTAAGAAACCTCTGATCTCATTGTTCGTCGACACACCCTTGCCGACGGAATCTAACAAGGTTCACCTTGGCCGTTGTAAAACCGTATCGGCAGATGACCAAAGACAACACATATGTTATTGCCATATCTTTAGCTATAATTATTATGGTGACAGATGAATAACATGGAATGTATTTATACGGTGGTCTAGGAATCCAATTTGATTGAAAAACGGTCACCAGACTTTAATGCAAGGAAAGAAGCAGCCCTGTAATTAATGCTGTTCCAGTTTGACATAATCTCAAGACAATAATAGACAACTTGGCTTCCTAACGGAGACTTAAAGGGTAACGGAATGTACGAGAAATGTGTCCGCGGGGGTGGTTGAAGACAACGAGGAGGTAAGGGTTTGAAGACTGTGTATGACAAACTACGGACCTTATGATCAGCAACCACTGAAAAAGTACAAAGATGGTTTATCAGGGTTTATCTATTCTCACTGGCAATTCCTGCCGGGAAGAATGACACAGATTTCGTGATTGACAAGGCTTAACAGCCGCAGTGACTGTGCACCTTCGACGGCGGACGGTATGAAGCCGGGATAAATCATCTTGAAGTTAACTTTTGGGTTTAAAATTAAGGCCACCATGTGAACAGACAGTGACGTACTGCCATGAATATGGGGAACATGCGGTTGATTATGGAAATCATTCGCGAAAGATAGTAAACGAGCAGATGTATAGATGATTGGGTATCCTGTATAGACATCATAGCTGTCGAATGCTGAAGGTTATCGACTATCACTGGAGCTCGCTCCCAACAGGCTCCACGAGATCAGCTGCGACAACGGACATAGGAGGCCGTCCCAATGGGCGACGGGAAGCTTTGGTCTTGCCTACCAGCCGTTTTGCAGGATCCTTTGCCGGGTTCCACACGTCTCGTCCACGATTCATATTGGTCACCTCCCTGAGAACATTGGCGGTATCAAAGGGAGCGTGCTGGCCACTCATAACAGGAGGCACAACTTTCACAGCAGTAGGTTGAATTTTGTTAGGGTCAGGATTGAAGGCCCATGGAATGTGGACGTGCCCAGATATCAGCTCTATTTCAGCTGTAGTAGCCACTCGTGTGGAGAGGGGTTGAGCATTGGGATGTCGTCCTACAACATGGTCAGCCACTCGTGCCCAACCTGCAATATGGGGCGAAACAGCTCCAGATGACGCGAGTGGGGTACTCTGAACTGTATGTGTGGCAGATGGGGCAGTGACGACAGTATGTGAGGATTGGAAGCGCTTTGCACCTGCATAGATGCCGACGTTTCGATGAGGAGCTGAGTTAAATTTGCGAATTGGTAAGAAGATGCTGCGAGGGTGCGACTGATCCGATCGCTGGTGTAACATTTTGCTGTATGTCGACAGATTGTTTGTACCAAAATTTTAGCTATAAAGCTTTCCGGGGGAGGTCGATTAAGGATGGAGGATTGCGTAGCTGTTAGGGGGACGATTTCGATGTTGAGCATAATTATATCTGATCCCTAGCCCAGTTCCAAAGGCAACCAGGGGAGCGGATGCCCAAAACTGAAGAAATTAAGTGATGGTCAGCATATTTAGACGAAATAAAAAACAAAATCCCTACTTAGTTGAGCACCCAAGCGGCAGCCAAATCAGCAAGAGTAGCATTGACCTTATGCCCTTAGCTAGCTCGACTGAGTTCTTTGGACGAAGTGAATCCGGGAGAGGTCTGCAGAAGAATACCGTTGACAGCATTCCTTGGACAGCAATTGAGTTTTGTACGGGAAGGGCTTCGTTCAACTCGTAGCAGAATGAGACTCAGAAGATCGCAACCCCAAGAATCGGGAATCAGTGAACTACTTATGTAGAGCTTCGCTTTTTTCCTGGATAGTCATATCCATCGTCTGCCGGACAGATATGCCAGTACTCGGCAGTGTCAAAAAAATCAGACCATTGGCCATCTTTTCAAGGGATGCACAGCTGGCTTCCAGGTTTCGGGATCCCGAAGCAGACAAATTGCAACACATAAGAGCTACACGGAACCAACTTTGAGTACTCAAGAGACGTTACAGAGCCGCAGATAAATATGCTCAAGGCCGTTCCAGATCTAAGCTGAAGCTTGAAGAGTGTTGTATCAGAAGTTCAGAACGAAAGGCTTGATCGGTCAGATTCGGTCTGATCATGATCATGAGTCTGAGTTTTTGCGGAGCACGTGATCGTTTAGGGTAGGTCGATACGCGTCAATAATGGTTCCAATCACCCTTCGGGCCTATTAATTAACGTGCATCATCACTAAATCGCAGCCTCTTGCCACTTCTACAACTATCCCAAACAATACGCTCACAAAACCGTAATGGACTGGGACGATGAATTTGACCAGCTGAGACATGGAGGTGGATCACGACCATCGATGTTTGACGACGATGAAAACCCTATGGGTGTCGGTGCTGGTATGGGTGAAGTCCGAATGGCAGAACCGTACTTTGAAGAAGAGAGAGAAGAAACCCCTCTTGAACAACTAACACGACATTGGATGAATGAACGGCATGCTCCTGATATTTTACCTGCCCGTGAAGAGCTGTTGAGTAATTTGTTGGATCATTTGAGGAGGCAGGTATGACTTGCTTTGATTATTCTGAAGGTTATATCTAATTATAAACATACGCCGTATATTTCATTCTCTGGCCAGTCAGAAGCAGTGCAGCTACTAAGAGGAGATCCATCAACCTCTGAGGAAGAGCATATCCGTATTATGCTTGTACAAACGGAGATTGAAAGAGTAAAGTTCATTGTACGATCATACGTACGAACAAGACTATTCAAGGTCAGCCTCCAATCCAAGTACATAATATAAAGCCTCTTTTACCATGATACTTTAAATCCCAGGTTGAAAAATTCGCGCGCCATATCGCGATTAGTGATGACATCCAGAAACGACTTACAGCTGCAGAGCGTGACCATGCCATTAGGTCTTCTAAAATCTTATCACTCTTCTCTAAACACTAACGTCTTATATGGCAGACATGCACGAATAACAGACCAACATTTTTACCTATCTGTCCTGCAAAGTCTCCCAGAAGCCCAATCTCACCTTGATGATACCCCAATATTCGTCCCGCCTATGGGTAAGAAATTATCCCTAAAAAAACATGACATACCTTCAGCTCACTCATTTGCCCATAGTTACTGAACCAGACATGTCACGTCCAGTCTTCGTCCACGCTTTGAGACAATGTCCACCTATAACGCTTCCAGAGTATGTGTTACAATCCCATCAAACAAAGTGTATTTGCTTAAGCTAATATTTACTCATCCAGTGGCGCTAGTCTTGAGATGAAGAAAGGCCACATTTCACTTGTACCATATTCCACAGTCGCGACTCTCGTTGAAAACGAACAAGTTGAACTGATTTAATATCTGATACCACAGCACGTTCTACTATAATTTATACCATTAACCCTGATCAAGCTACATACACAGTTGAAATCCACGATCGTCAAGAATACACATCAGAAATGGGTGAAGACGGCGACAAGAGAAAATATTTGCAGGCTAGATTCTATATCGTAAAGTCGGGTCAATCGCCGCTGGATCCACATCGGCCTCAGCGTCCTCGATCTTCTCCCTTTCCTTCTCTGACTCGCTGAGATATGTTTGGAAAAGCTCAACGTCAATAAGGTGATCCCGAAACAGCGTAACAAGGCCACGATCACGGTGAGGAAGGTCAATTTCAGATCGAATTTGTGGGTAATGAGTGAAGTACTCTTCCACAATCCTGTCTCGCTCGAATTTTTGCGCAATACCGAAGACTGAAAGAGGTTTCATGTCTATATCCGGTATCAGAAATCAACGGCTCCCAGAGGATAAGAAATGGCGTACCGAACACAATCCGAGTCATACTTATCCCAAAGACAATTGCAAAAACAGCGCACAGGAAAGTCCAGAGACCACCAATGACTGCGAAACCATCGAGCACAGCTTTTTCGCGATAATCTTCAACAATCTTGATGTCGGATATGGCATCAGGGAGGAATATTCGCAACGTTGCAACATCACTTCCAGCAGCAATGAAGGGATCGTTTGGCGCAATGACCAAAAGTGGTTCAGGAAGGAGACTCTTTAAACGAGGAGTAACAAACGAGTATGTTGACTGTGGACATTTTTGGTTCAAGATCAATCACAAGCAACGTTTAGCAGGGAACGCACCTCAAACATGCCAAGTCCTGATAGAGCAGGATACCTAAACTTTTGTCTGACCTCCATCTCCAGCTCTGCCAGATTGTTCGTACCAGGGAGCATTGATATCGGTGATGTTGTTCGAAGGAGATATTCGATATTTTCAACAAGTCCAGGCATGACCTGCACGGCATTTGCCCACAAATTTGTTTTGGCTGGTTCTGTTGACAAACCTAGCATCGTGAAGTTGATAGTTACCAGCAAATCAGGAAGATTGGCCTGAACTGAACTGGTAATTCCATATTGATTGTCTGTTATTCTTAAGTAAACGGTTATAGGAAACAAGGTAATATTCTTACTACGTGGTGGACAATAAGAGAAGATGGTCTCGTAAATGACATGATTGATTTCAAAATTTTCGGCGATGGGGTCGTCCACACATTCGGGTTTATCAAGATCTAAGGATTGAAGTCAACGTCAAAAGTCATTGCAAGACTCAGTTCCTTGAATACATACTTGAGTCGTCCCAGAGAGGTTTGAGTTGTACCGCCTCGCGGAAGATATTGCCAGAGTTGTCCGTCCGCTGTGCACCCATGGTGGGTCTCATCTACAGTATAGGTCAACGTCTGGAAATTTTCACATCAAAGCTAGTGAGTGACGCACAAAGGCCAGATGCCACACAGGTTGCTCCAATCTAAAGTCAAACGGTGTACCCTCTACCCGATATTCCTTCACAGGCGTAAGGGCAGTCTCACGAACTGGATAAATTGCAACATTGATGATACCGTAGATCACCATGAGCAATATGAATGAGCCCCCCAAGATTCCACGGAACAGGCGAATGGCGGTGCTTTCCCCTCTGCAAAAACTGAGCCATTTCATTGGGTATATATCGGAGTTACTTACGGGAAACGCGTCCTCCATATGGAGCGCCCAAGAAGGATCGACGCAGCTGCAGGAGAGTTTTTAATTGGTAGTCCCTTCATTCGTTGTGAGTCCTCGAGTAGGTCAAAAGGCTTCAGAAGATTGGCTCCCAACTTTCGTATTACAGCGACCACTCTACACAGGGCAAGGAAGATTAGGCAGACGATGAGAGTCCAGATGGCAATGACAACAGCTATGATGGACTTGGGTGACCACCGATCGAATTTGAAGTATTTGGCATGGAAAGTCAATACTTCAGAGAGAGGATATGCCTTCATCAGCGTTTCGAATTGAATGAGGCACGGTCTATTCAGACTTACAGACTATTTCTGCGATAATCAAAAGCAGATCAACCAGCCGAATAAAAAAGAACAGCTTGAACGCGCTATGAGGGGAAGGTTGGAATGCCTCCCAGATCCTGAAAACCAAACAGGCACCCACCTAACAACGTGGTGCACGAACGTAAAAGCCAACACGACGACGTAGATAATAGATTTCGTTGGCTTTACTCCATTCTCCTCAAAAAGATGTTCAAACCACTGACTCCCTAAAGCTGATGTGATAAAAGACGCGAGAAGTGCGATCCGGAGTGCAGTAAGCTTTAAGGAAGGGTTAAAGAACACGGGTTGGAATTTGTGCCAGGCTGATCTGGTCGGGGGCGGTGGGGGTGGTGCCGCTTTCATGCTAGGCGGAGATGAAGTGGGTGGGCTGGGCTCCATGGTTCCAAGAAACGGAACAGACGCTGACGTTGAACAAGCAGTTGAACGTTCTTATACAAGTTGTTCCTCCATAGAAAACGTGTACAGCGGCACCCATGGCTGTGAGTATAACTGTCAGATTCACCTCAGGGTGGAAATACCATGAGCTTGGATACAGTGCTCAATTCTTTTTGCTGTCATAGGATGTAGTAGGCAAGGGACCAAATGCTTGGCTGCCAAGAATTTGGAAACTGACTGAGAAAACTCATTATTGGTTGTGAACGGATATCGCCGACGTGTGAAAATCACTGTCCAATCACAGTGGTTGATTCAAACGCTGGTTGCAAAACCTGTCATCGTTGGCGCCTGGTGCATTGAAGCACAGCAGACAACTCGCCCAACTCTAAAAATGGCATATATGTATACTGAAACCATCTTGTTGATCTATTCCTTCAATGTTGATAGCAAGCAAGTAGTATAAGTCATAAAACGGACTCAACAAATTCTTGGTCACGGTGAAGCTACCAATCATTGATCATGAAAATTATAAATGGAGCAAATGGGGTTATAATCTCCGAAGTATCCGGTGTGGTACGGCCCTGGACGCAACCACGGTGATCGATTCGTGAATTATCAACGTTTCAGCTGCCTGTATCTACATACAAACGGGTTGCAATTTCAAGTCAATACCTATGTAGGACCGGGCTCAGTACGGAATGAGAACAAACAGGATTAAACCTCATGCTTGTGAAGGTGAATGTTGCAATCTCCTTATAAGTTTGAATTATTGAATAGCCCGTGAAGTTAATTGAAATCGACGGGGTGCAGGTGTTTGCTCCTCCGGCTTTGTTTTTACGCAAACGCCCAGATGTTTGTTGCCTGATTCTCGCAAGTTTATAGGGTAGGTACATATAGGTAATGACGAGATATGCCGGATCCAAGGTCATTTGGGCATCATTGGTGTCGACAAGTTTGTGAACAACAAGAAAGTAATAATGAAGATTAACCAGACGATGCCACACCTACAGACGGAAAGGTAAAGGTGTGAACAGGAAATGTGTGAGCTCTAGTGAGAGCGTTGTAAATGCATATAAAAGATCAAATAGGCTGTTTACATTCGGTAGCTGGATCAGGATCCAAACCTTGCAAGGACATTTTGCACCGCTCCCTTAACATCAAAATCAAACGCCTTACTAAAAATGCCTTGCTGCGCCTCACCACCTCCATCCTGAGGATCATCACCAGCGCCATCGCCATACGGGGCATTCTGCAAGAACCAACTTTGGGCCATCATCTCCGTAAGCATGTAAAAGCATTCAGTGACATTGATGTCCAACTTTGCTGATGCTTCGAGGAAAGGGCACGACCACTCCTTGGCGAGCGCTTCGCCTTCCTCTTTCGACACTTGGCGCCGCGACTCCTACCCGAGCTTGTGTGTTAGCCAGGTTGTAAGGTCTGGTAAATATAAAACACTTGCCATTTCGCATTGTAGACCAATGAGAATGAGTGGGGCGGGTTTTGTAATATTTTCGTACATTTTATACCAAGCTTTGAGGCTCGAAAATGATGTTTGATCGTTCACGTCGTACGCTGAAATTTAGAACAATCAATCATATCGGATAAGGAAAGACATAGGTGATACCCACCAATAATAATACCATCTGCCATTCTCATATATCCTGAGGCTATACTGCGAAAGCGTTCTTGTCCAGCAACATCCTGAAATTTCAAGTTGGCAGTTTTAGCAAGACTGTTGACCACGCTCTTGCACCGGTCGAAGCCAACAGATACACACCCAAATCTGGAGCTTAAATTTTTTATTGTCATTCAAAACCATCGTGGTTGTCTTTAGAAAATGTGAATGTAAGCTTCCGACCCAGCACAGACAAAAATTACTGACCACAAAACTGGCCCCGATGGTGGCGGGTTCATAGGGCAAACACGTCTTCTCCACTAGACGTCGTACCAGTGCCGATTTACCCGCCAGACTATCACCGACGACAACTACCCTGAAAAGCGCATCTTCATGCACTGCATGTTTTCTCTTCTCCCACGACTTTATTTCGAGCTCAGGTACTAACCACAAAGAGCGGTCTTGGAAAGTAATGGCAGGCGCTTCTTCTTTGTCGGTAATACTTGAACCACTAGCTTTTGGTTGCAGAAGTGCTGGCCCAACGAGTCCCTGGATTCTTTGACGCATATAGTCGACTGTCTGCGCCAACACAAGTCCAGGTCCACCGCCAGTGGTAGCCGCTGGTGACAAGGGATCATCAGCGCCCGCCGATCCATCACCCCGACTTCGCTCGATCAATGCCTGCGCTTCTCTTTCCTCCTTTCTAGCGTGCATGACAAGTTCAGCCAGTCGTGTAAATGTCTCTTTTACCCCAATACCGGATTTTGCTGAGATTTCCACAAAATAGGATCCCTGTCGTTGCGCTAATAATTCCCCTTGCTCGACTGATATTTGTCTTTTTGATTGGTCCTACTCATTTGATGTCAGGACGTTCTTGACGAAGGTTGAAGATCGAATGAGCGCTCACCTGGTCTGTTTTATTCCCCACAAGGACTGTGATAGTTTTGTCATCCATAACCGACTCCTGAACTTCCTTATACCACTTTTTCGCGTCCTCAAAAGACGATGAGCTCGTAATGTCGTACACTAGCTGTTGCATTCGAACTCTCGACAATCATAGAATCAAATGCTAGAATTCCTCACCGACAATGACACCGTCTGCGTGACGGAGGTACATTGGGATTAAGCTACGATATCTTCCGACGCCTGATGTATCCTGTGTACCCAAACGAATAAGTATTATTGATGCGTGTTCTCTGACAGAAGCCCATAACTGACGAATATGTCCAGTTTCACGTCTTGGCCGTCATCGAGGCTTATTGTCGGTTTCTGTTTAGATTCAAAGAATTCAGCTACACTTCAAACGATTTCATTTTTGTGGTGTGCTCGTGTCGTGTGTCCTACTGATGCAGAGAGACAAGCACTCACCCTATATTCCACACCTATTGTGGCCGGAATAAATCCATCGAAACGGTCGTCGATTAACCGATTCACCATTGCAGTCTTTCCAGCAGCCGACCAGCCAACCAAAGTAATTTTGATTGGCTTTTCGAGGATTGAAGTGCTGTTGTCTTCCATTGAAACCCAACTTAGACTTGTCTGCAAGAGAAAAAGTGAAGCGAGGTAAGCGTAAGCGACCAGCCAGCAGTATGGCGTTATGGAGGGAAAGAATATTCGACGCTACGACAGGCCCATAACACTGATTGTCGCACGATCATGGCAAGTTTACTCACTTTACCAAGTTTCAAGGTGGGTTCAAGGCATAATGAGTTCTATCACACTTGAAGATATGCCCAAGGAAAACCAATGGTATATTATTCTACCAAATCCACATCTAATTACTCATAATTATACGTATATCTACTCCTCATTGGGGAGCTTTTAGAAAGCAAATAAACAATCGTCCAAACGAGCATTAAAACACATTAATCCATCTTGCTCGAACCACCAAAGAGGCTCTTGGCCTCGGCCTCCTTCTCAGCCTCAATACCCTCCTTCTCAATCTGTCTCATCAAAGCCTGCTCCCATTCCTTCTTCTTCTCCTCGCTCTGACCAGCCATAGCCTTCTTGGCCTCCCTGACCTTCTTCCTGTAGGCACGGTACTTGTCATCGGTACCGAAGATCCTGTCCCACCATCTGAAAGAGGTAGAGAAGTTGTTGGTGAAGGCCATATGGTGGAAATCGTGGTGCTCAGCGCCAGACCAGAAGGGGACGAAGTTGTGCAGCGACCAGGGGAAGTCGTAACCACTGTGGGCGTCAATGGCCTGGAAGAGACGGAGCACAATCCAGAGGTAGACGGTGATGATGTGCAGGTTCTGGGTGAAGAAGCAGTAGATGAGGGGTCCAAGGATGGTTCCAGCACCAAGAATGAAGACTTCAGCAGGGTGGGCGTATTCAGCGGCGAGACCGAAGGGTGCGCTGTATTTGTGGTGAATCTTGTGGATGTGCTTGTAGAGAACGCCGGTATGTAGTGCTTGGTGTGCGCAGAAGTGGAAGAAGTCCTCGAAGAAGAAAAAGAGGAAAACTTGGGGTGCCATGGTCTTGAGAGAGGGGAAAGGAACCTGGTAAGTCTGCATGCCGAGGGCCTCAGCCGTGGGGTGGAAGAGGAAAATCTGAATAAAATAGCATTGAGACACATGTTTTAAGCGGTGACAGGATGCCACGTACCAGGGGGAATTCAATGGTGAAATGGTACAGCAAAACCTGCTTTGTGCAAGCCCATTGCTCAGCAGGCGTAGGGATTTTTGCAGGTTGCAGTTTCCACTTGCGGAAGTAAGGCATAGCGTCAATGATGATCCATGGAATGGAACGACCAAAGTATACAACCTAAATTAACCAGGCATAAGACTCAATGCGGCCATAGTTAAAGAAATTTAGACTTACTTCGTGAATCAAAAAGCTCATGAGACCGGTTGCGACGGTGGGGTTGTCAATGTAGGCATACCAAGACACCCATGTTTGTTCGAGCCATGACAGAGAGGCAAAGTCAAGTCCAGAGTATAGCTCTGTCAGAGCACTGGGCACTGTGCTGTTCAGTGCGGCCATTGGGAAATATTAAGGGCAAGAAAAAAAGAAGTCGTTTAGTGATATCGTATAGCCTGTTCCCCTATAAAGTACTGGGAAACCGCCAAATAAAAGGCGTATTAGAAGATGTTCCACTAGATGGGGGAAGTGTGGAGAGATGGTCGTGGAACGAGTTCAAGTTTATAAAGTCTTGAAAATGGTCTGGTTTATTTTTTTCAAAATGTTTTCCCAGGCGAATAAAATTACTGACACCACTTTCTGAAAACACGCCATTTCAGAGTCTATAAAAAGCTCAGCGCACGGTCACGTGGACAGAAGCGCTTGCATTTCCAGATTCCCCAGCTTTCCCGACCTGTGGCCTGGGCGCTTCGTATGCCTCCCAAGCGTGGAGTAGTATTGGATAGGTTCTGTTCTAGACAAATCGCGAGCTTTTCCTGATACTTGAGGACATTTTATTTCGAGTAGGTTACGATTCGTTTGACAGGACACCGCGACCTGTGCTCCATTCCACACATCGTATCGTAATTATGAAGAATTATGATTTAAATTGAGAGCTGACATGAGAATGATTCCACTATAAAATATTATTAAGGCTGAGCTCTGTTGAACAAACTTTGAACGCCTATAGGTTTCTTTTATGGTGCCCAAATTAAATATGACACTGTGTCGGGTTGGTGAATTCGTTTAACCTTCTGTAATATCTTATACACACCCTGAGAATTAGATAGGGCTGAAAGAGTTTTTTCCGTTGGTATGTCCGAGTCGGTTTGGTATTATATTAATTAGCCCCTGGACGCGTCTGAGGGAACGCGGTGTATCCCATGTTTGATAGTTTCCTCAATATCCTCAAAATTTGAGCTTCAAGAACTCTTCGTACCTCTGACATCCGACATCTCATTCACCTAATTGCTGAAACGACACAAGTTATAATTATAAAAACAATTGAAGAGGTTTTATCCACATTTTACAGGGATTCGGAATGACTTCGGAGCCTGGCTGAGGGGACAATCGTGAGAAATCGGTTCCCTTTTTGGACGACATTCAGAGTCTCACACGCCACTCCAAGAGGGTCAATCAAAGGAACCAGGACTGGACTGTCATGACCACCGACCTCCACCATCTAAGCCGACGTCTATTGCTGTGGTCTGGTCGCATATAAGCGCTTAAAATCGATTCGCGGGAGATAATACTGTGATAGGGGAAAAAATCTCCCATATTGGACGAAACTTGTGTCGCTCACGTTGCATTCACGGGACCCTCATCGTGGACCAATTGGCAATCTGCCGCTTGACTCGTCATTGACAGATAATCTGGGACCTGGTCGTTGTCGTTGGGTTTGAATTTCTACAGGGAAAGCTGGCAATAATAAAAAGTATTCAAATCCAACGCCAGGCCCCAATTCAATGTCTTTACATACGGATATTACAGCTTCGCATACCCCACCCCCGCCTATCAAATCAGCAAATGTTCCATTCTTAAACCCAGCAACATCTGTATATCCAATCCTGCCTACAGAAATCATCGACTCTATCCTCGGATATCTATGCATCCTCCAAGCACAAAGCATGTCTTCTGCGTCACTTGCGCTCGCTGTTTCCAGCATATCTTCCACCACCACTGATACCTCGGCAAATGGTGACGAAACCCCATTACCACCATTACGGTCCATGAAGAGACGTAACTCGCCCACCGTTGCGCTCCTCCCGATTTTGCTCGTGAATTCATATTTCAATCGTCTCGCGCAAAGGAGGTTATACGCTGCAGTTGTTACGCGTGGTGTGAAGCGCTGTGTTCTGTTTTTGAAGACGTTGGTCAGGTGTTATAATCGAGAGAAGGAATGGGAAAAGAGTAATGAGGGATTTTGTGGGGATAGGACAACGACGACAGTAGCAGGAACTGGGACAGGTGGTGTAGGAGGACCAGGGGGGAAGAGAGGTCGAGACACGAAACGTTCATTCCCTTTACTACTCGTCAAATCGTTCAAAGTCGACATTAGCGGTGAACAACGCGTCTTGGGAGGGTTTTACAACCTCCTAAAACACGTTCTTCAAATCTTCTCTTCGTTATCCTCTACCATCTCTCTCGTGGACCTACACCTCGACTTTCCAGAGATCCATTCGCCCTCAGGGTTGTTGGAAAACTGCAAGCCACTTCTCAAACGCCTGCATGTTTTTTCTACTTCTATGCACTGTCAAAGACCACTGGCGAGGGCCTTAGCGGAGATGGACGAGCTGAAAGAACTGACGTTGAGGGGATTTCAAAGAGAGGTTGACAGGAGTGTATTTCAAGTTATTGGTGGGATGGACAACTGGAATGCGGATGATGATGATGACACGGGGGATGAGGCAGACGATGATGTGCAGGATCGAAGTATGGGCGATGAAGATGAGGATGACTGGGGAGAGTTTCCGAGTTCGGTTTCTGGGGGGTTGGGTGCGAGGGGGCAGAGGAGACGCCCGAGAAGGGATTTTTATTTGCCGAGGAAGGCGTTGAGGAAGTTGGTGGTTTTTAATGCTATCCATTCGCGGCCTGGAATTATTAGAGAGGTGTTGAGGGGAAGAGATGTGCAGGTAGTGAGTGTACCTGTGTTTTCGGGGTTGGGAATTCAGACGTTGGATGCAGTCGCGAGAGCTGGGAGGAGGAGAGAGGAGGAGAGGATGAGAAGGAGGGATATGAGGAGAAGAAGAGCAAATGGAAAGGAGAAGGATGATGATGCTGAGGCTCTAATAGGTTTGGACCTATCCCTTTTTTTGTTGGTCTGTATAGCTGATATGTTACTTGCTTTTTTGCAGCACCTTTACCACCCCCTTCGGTTCGCAGGCTGAGCATTATTTCATTCGACCCAGAGAGCCCAGCGTATCTTCTTCCGGAACTGGTCAAGCGATTTGGGACACCGGGGTGGGACGTGCGTTTAGCACCCACTATCACACCCTCTTCCAGGACCGACGGTTCAGCGTCTGCGTTCCAACAGGTATCTAGACCGAAGCGCCATTCAGCTGAGACCAAAAGCAATAACAAGGCCAAACGTCATTCTCACTCCAAGTGCAGACATAGGTGTCATGTATCAGATGTCCCCGAACGAGACCCGGATGACTGTCAGCTTGAAGCGTTGCATCTTGTTGTGCTCCTCGCGGAATGTAGTACTGAGATGTTGGAAGATAATGCCAAGTGGTTGGGGGCGTTTAAAGGCTTGAAGGTGAAATTTTGCTGGGCTTGCCAGTTTGACGTGACCGGTGCTGATAATCTTTTTTGTTTTGTTAAAAAACTAGAATATGACTTACATGGCTGCGTCATCGAGCCCGCGATCACCACCTGCACAGCCTCCACCTCCAGCTATGCCTGCTCCGATTTTACCTTCCCCGCCTTCTGCTGCTGCTGGAACTGTGGCGCCGCTACCTGGTCTATCACTCTCACCAGCTCCGTTTGATATCACTCCTTCGTCCTCGTCAATGTCATTGGGCATGATCAGTACCTCTGCGTCGTCTTCTACTCAGCCGTCTACGAGCTCGTCCACCAGTTCGCTCCCTCCTATCACATCGGAGGCTGACATGGATGAGGATATTCACATGGGAAGTACGACAAACGCAGACACGAGTTCAAGTCTAGATGACAATGCTGGCACAAGCCTCCCGGCCGATTCCAGTGCCAATGCCAATGACCAAAGTCATAATGACGTTACTGCAGATGACATGGATGCTGATGCGGACGCGCACGCGCACGCAGACCCATTCCTGGATGATCCTGAAATGTCTTTGGATGAAGCTGAGATCGCAAGGATGTGGCACAGGGCGTGTCCCAGTCTTGAGACTATCATTTTGCCGATGGGCAAGGTGTGGTTTAGAAGGCCTTAGTTGGAGGAGGGGTTCATGGTTGACTTTTCTGGCTTAGGTGTATGAGGAGAGTATGAAGGGGCGATTCTTGTAACTATACTATGCGAAGCTGGATGGTTTTCTTGTGTAATATGATATCCAGTTCGAGGAAAGGTCCAAGACGACCCCGTTCAAACGCCAAATTCACGAAGTACTAGGGAACACGAGGTACTAGTGGATGATAGTACCACGCATAATCTAAACCCCTTAAATCCAATCAATTGATGGGTTTGATCGACTTGTAACATCAATACATACAGTCCTTACGCGAAGAACAGGAGAGAACAGGCTTGTTTTCCCCGTAAACCCTGACTGCGGTGCATTGTTGCCTTTCAGATTCCCTTCACAGCCATGATTACAGCACATGTTGGGGCCAAGAACAAAAAAGCTGGAAATATAAAAAGGTTTCCCCTTGATTCTAGCTTGAGTTATGGCGCCCGAGAAGACCGCAGAGTCACCACCACCCAGCTCTCAGCCTGATGCAGAGGAGGCACCATCAAAACCACCACCCCGTGCAGCACCCCCATCTGTGTGGGATACACTACAGCCTATCTTCTTCAATCCGTCGTTGAAGCTGACAGCGCTTCGCATTGTACTTTTATGTTCCTTTATAACGTCGTGTTTAGGAAGCCTATGGTTCTATTTTCTGTTCAAGAGTGATACGAAGAAGTCCATTTTGTATGTGGTTGTGCTGGCTTTTACGTTTGTGCACCATGTTGTCAGGTAAGTTCTATGTGTTTTCAGTTCCGTAAAGTGTATTCATATCTGCTATTTTTATCTTTACAGCGCGTTCAAGTGGAGGTTTTTTATTAGAGTGGTTGATCTAATTCTTATTATCGCTGAAATAGTCTGTGAGTTGTTGATTCTCTTGCCACACATAGGGTTCAAACAGCTCGATACTGACCTACCTACCTCGTCTGCTTCACCTTCATAGTACTCATTTTCCATTCCAAATTCTTCAAATTCGATCGCTTCTCCCCCACATCCATCATCGCTGTCGTGATCGCCATCTGGAGTCTTGTCGTGTGCTTGATATTCCTGGCGCTATGTCGCATTGTTGCTGTCATACGCAAGAAAGGTGCCAACCTGATCAAACCGTTTGACCTCCTTGAAGATTCGCAGCGTCTTAAAGGTCTGCCTATCAAAACATCCCCAGCAGCAGCGTCGATTCTTCTTGGGCGGTCTATCTGGAAAACGCGTTTCCCGTGAGTTTTTTTCGTTGTATTTTAAAGGATGGACTGAATAACGCGTCGTAGGGGAGAGAGTAACGTAGTTCGTCTCGTCCGTGGTGTACTGGGAGGAATATTCATCCTCACCATCGTGATTTATGGGATTGTCAACGTTGCCATTTATCCCGTTCGAGAGACGGCTCTTACTCCTGTGAAAGAGTACCGCGTTTTGGGAACACCTTTTGACTTTCCATTAGAACCTCCTCTTTGGAACATTGCATTCGTGCGCTTTCTTGCCCTATAATGTTCCTTTTTGTCTGACTGATGTGATTCTTGCAGATGAGACCCTTGTTTGGTGGATATGGCGCGTATAACAATGTCAGCCTGTTTCGCGAAGCTGTTGAGCTTATACCATTGTGGGATAGTGCCAGTAAGTATGGAGCTGATGCCTCCTCTACAGCGCAAGCTTAATCTAATCCTTCAGGTCCTAATGACACACCCGAATGTATACATGATCCCGTCCCCGAGATCCATGTTATCAACGCTGTCACCTACCAAGTCATTTATTCATCTTGCCCCCCACGCAGTAAGTTCATTACGCCTCCTTTTCCACTACACTTCACTTACAAACGCAATGTTAAGCTGAGACTCCGGGGCTTCTTCCTGTCCAAATATACCTTCCCGATCTCTTGGTGCGAGTCAACTTCACGACTCTAGAACAGCCTTCCGCAGGTACAACCGCAAACCTATGGTCGAGTGCCATTCAGGTCATGCCCGGTCTCACAAAAAATAAATCATATGTCATCCGCACAACAACCCCAATCACGATTCTGCCAAGTACCAATAATCTTGCGGAATTGGAGATGGAAATCCGACAAATATTCAAGCATCCGGCGCTCTCAGGACTTGGCATGTTCGAGGTGAGCAATCAGCATACTTAGCAGCCTACATGGTTTATTTGGATTTTACTGACAGTCCATTTGCAATCATTTAGTCAACTCATGCGTTTGTAACACCCAGACTTAAAAGTGTGCTTCCCGAGCCACTTGTGAGGACAACACCCGACAATCCTTGGACACTCGTTGGAGACAATTATTCCACGCTTCGAATGTTTTTGCCAGATGCCATATCCGATACTAAGATCGTTGAAGATTACCGTGAAAAAGCTGTCCTTGACGGTTTTGCCGTTATTGGTGGTCTCTGGACATTCTTGTGTGCCGTCTTTGCCATCTTCTTTGGCATCAGTATGACCCGCATTGTCTTCGGTGAGTACTCACTCATTCGTACAAAATGCTGACAGCTAATCCTAATGTAATGTATAGATATGAAGCCCCTCTCCGTCTTTGGGATTGCTCAGCAGTTCGAAAGGGAAACCATCGTCGAAGAATACTTCACTCATTATCCTCAAATTCGATCGGAAATTGAACTCCCCCATCGCGATCGAGGCCTTCTAACACTGTTCCGGGATCATCTCATCGACGTCGAATTGTTCAAACGATACATAGAGGAATCGGAGAAGGAACAGACGCGCATCGAAGATGCTGAACCCGTGGTCGAGGACCTCTCAATGGTCGACCCTACTCTACGTTATCGAATGTAAAAAAAAGGACTACGCATTTTCTTACGATTTTACGACACACAGTTTGCTCTCTGTTGTAATTTATTTCAGTCCTGTGTTTCAAATGACCATTCGTTTTCAATTAGTAATCGACGATGATGATGATGATGATGATGATGATGACGTTCAGCACCTTCAGTCTGGGCACTAGTGATCCGAAGACACAGATTCTGAATACAGTTCATAGAACGGACTTAGGGGTGTCGATGCGTCGTAAACTCGAGCCAGATTGATTGAATCCGAAGAAGAACGGATCGCTAAAAGATAGAAATAAAAGCGAGGTTGTAGACTTAAACCATCAAATAGACGGGAAAGCACTCACGGTCATCAGGAGGAATGTATACAAGAACAGTGGAGCAAATGGCTGCCCAATGAATGCGAGGTGTTTGTTCATCGAGGGCGAAATACCATTCACGGAGAGTGGCTTGAATTGTTTTCTGCAGTTCGCCAAGGACACTGGAGGCAGACTTCCATTTAAACTTTGTTGCGTTCGATGCTATCCATTTTTCCACAGCTTGTAGTCGGCGGTGAACTTGTGGTATCTAATGGTATACGTGAAGTATCAGTCAAAGTGGGCATAAAGGACGAAAGAAAAGCTCGACGTACATATATGTCCCGAATATCAACATCCTCTAGCCTACACTTTTTCAGCTCCTCCAAAATACACATTGCGCTCGCCAGATTCAGCAGACCATCGACAGCAAAGCCCCATGCATCACCGGTGTCCTCTGGGGTTGTCTCGATCGTAACGCCATATAGAAGACCTTCAAGATCGGCAATAGTCGAGGGTGGGATGTCAAGGGTCTGAGAGCTTGAGTGGCACTCAGCCCATTCTTCCAACACCCGTTGATGCCTGCGGAGACAATATACATTTTGGCATGCAGTCGTAAGCACTTTCAAGCGCTTGAAAGGCCTATCATACGCGCACAAAATATCACTTGAGTTTTTTATTGCTTGACGAATCGATTCTGGTTGTTGTAGATTATCGTACCAGCGAGCGCGGGCCAGGCGGTTGGCGAGAAGAAGATAGGGAGAAGTTTGCCATAAGAGCAAGTGACAAAATTCGAGATTAGGAGCAATGATGTTCATCGGGTCTTCAGATGATAGTCGTTTTGCAAAGTCGGCACTATTCCTTGACAAAGGAAATTCCAGAACCGTAAGTAAAGGGAGTGTTTCGACCAGTGGTATCAAGACGTGCGAGTCGACAGTAGCCATTAGAAGACGCAGCTTGGTTAATGGGTATACGTGCGGTGTTGCTGATATTGATCGTCTGATGAGGAGAAGGATGGTAGAAAGGAGAATATCTGGTCTTCGCAAATATGAGATGATGACGAATTCTTCAAGTGCTGGTAGAGTCATTGCATCGAGAGTGGCGAAAGCGATGGGCTCAACTTCATGATAATTGAAAATCAGTTTACATCGCCTCAAACGAGGAAGAGTAAATGAGGGAGTTATACGCGTGCTAAGATCCATGTCCAGGACAAGACTTTGAAGATGAAAATTATTCAAAAAGGCATGCACAGCACGAGTGAATGTGTGGGATAGAGGCTCCGGCTGCTGCCAGTGGTTAAAATAGGACCGCAAAGATATATCAAGATCGAGGTATTGGAGAGCTGGGAGCTCTGAGAATGCATCCCAGCTAGGAGGGACCGTACGCGAAGTGCTGTCGAAAAAGAGATACGCAAGGTATCTAAGACGTTGCAATTTAGTTTTGATGGGCATGATGAAGGAAAGATATGTGGGCCAGTACAACTTCAAATATGCCGTTTCCCACCGGTCGGACGCTCGAATGAGCATTTCCAGCGTTGGATGCTTGGTCGTTGTTGATCGAAGTCCCCAGATTACGACATGAAGCGAAGCATTCTTCGAGCGCTCAAGCATCAGCGAGAACAGCTGCAGTTCTCGGCGCCGCTCTCCAGCGACATAGATTCTCTTTAGCATGAGAGGAGGTAAATAATTCCACAGCTCTGGTGTTGCGATGCAGATATTCCGCCACCTCCTACAGACCTGCGACAATGTCCAAGGCCAGTATGTTGCTCCTGATTGTTGACCGCTTGGGATGGCTTCTGGGTGATAGGATCTGAGAAAGTAGGTCCGCATATTATATGAGCCCCGTAGAAAGATCGATTGCAAAAGCTCAGAAGGCAGACGGCGTAGTGGTGATGCCACCCCCTTCAACTCTGATATAAAATTGTCGATAATGTCCAACTCCTGAGGTGGAATCTGACACTGGTGTTCGACCAGTTCCCAAACTGCCCTACGCCCCATTTCTTCCAGATAATACCTCTTGGAGACCACTGGCACTCTTGGACACCTCCGCATTACGTAGAGCGCCTTGAATGAGCTCCAGCTCTGCACCAGATGGTGGGTCATTGCAGAGATGCAGATGCGGAACAGGGAATACAAGCCGGATATCAAGCGGTATTTCGGTCAGCGATCTCCATTTTTTCTTGAGAGTTTGTCGCCATTCTCCAGTCTTGATTGTCACCAACCCCAACTTGTGTTTGACGTCTCGTTTGGATGCTTTCCACTGCAACACAACATATTGTGTGCTATCCTATAACACTGGAATAAGCACTTTTCCTTGTAACAATAATGATAAGTAGTTACGGCGTATCTTATTTTCCAGAATACAGGCCACATGAGAATCGGACAAGAGTCAAGGGGAGAGTTGCAGACTGTATTCTGGTAGTTGATTAACAAGCGACCGTGCGTGGCATCTAGTCTCCCTAAGTCAGACCACGACAAATAAATTTGAGGGTGCGTGGCATCCGAGTCTGTGGGGAAGTTGTTATGTTATTGCTAGACGTATGTTACAAGAAAATGCCAAGATGAATGAAAGGTTCGAATTGCAGCTTAAATGAAGCATACGATATGCCATAACGCTGTATTGTGGCAGAGCAATCAACAGAACAGTAGAGACAAACCATGGGATAGGATGCCAGTCGTACCCCAGCAGGACAAATTTAAACAAACACCGTCAGGCCCACGATGCCGTCGAGACTCGATTTCATAAACTCTGCTCGAGTTGACCATATAAAAATTCGCTACAAATCTAGATACACCGGTCTAATAATCCAAATCATGATACTGCAAATAAAAGCTGTAATATGGATGCAAACGCAGTGAAAGTTGGTTTTCAAAATGTCCAGAATGGGCCGCTGCTTCGCACGGCAGGTATGAGTCCTTATATTT
>NHTK01006013.1:0-39749 GCA_002938355.1 Panaeolus cyanescens | reverse complement strand
GGGGGGGGGGAGGAGAGGATGGCCTGCGCACGATGCAGCTCATTGCGCAGGGCGAAGAGACGCCTGAGGATGTGTTGAATTTGATGGAGTATTGGATTGGGAAGGAGCAGTGTATTCCTGGGTTTATGGCGAGTTTGACGTTGGAGTGTTATGAGAAGAGGAGGAGGGGGAGTTGAGGTGAGGGTTGGGTGAGGTTGGGGATGAGGTTTGGGATGGGGATGGGATGAGGTGGATGGTTGGTGTAGAGGTTTGGGAATGGGGATGGGATTTATGATATGACGTTGACTTGGATATGATATGATATGATACTTTTACTTTTAGATTTTTTTTCTTTGGCTGCGTTGTATTTTTATTTTTATTCCCATTCTTAACCTTCATATCTGATTTTCAATTTCTGATCTCTGGTTTCTTGAAGCTTCGTTTAGTGTTGTGGATAAGACGATGATTTGGTTTGTACGGTATTGTTTCCTCTTCTCTACACGTTTTCTACCTTTGACCCTTTAACCCTTTTACACTTTTTTTTTTCTAGGCAGGATGATGAGGTATGTTTCCCATCCAATTTTTGGTGATCTTTTGATACTCATGCGTATTCATATTCGTGTTTAGGACGCGGTGAACTGTCAACTTTTTCAAGCTCTATGATGCGACCTGCGACGCTGCTTCAGGAACTCTGACTCTCAAGGATCAAGAACAGGTCTGGACTCTGTGGTGGTTATCAGTCATGCCAATGTTCTTTTAAAGGTTCAAGGTTAAACTGAACGTTGAAGCTCGAAGCTTGATCAGTAACCGGTGACCAGTGATTCCAGTTATCCTCATTCACAGGGCCTTCCCTAGGGTTGTAATTTCGGAATTGTACATGTTATTTCATGTTCTCGTCGTCAGCCCTTCATTTTCTTTCACCTCAGCTGTCGTCTTTCGTCGCCCCTTCCTTCAACACGAGTATCTCAACCCTGTTTGATTATGCTTTGATTACGCAGGAAGTATTCAAGGCTCAACTGTACTGTGCGCTTGGTTTTTCCTCTTTTGTCATTTCTTTTTTTGACCTTTTTGTTTTACCAAAATCAGGGTTATCGTAGGGTTCAATTTTTAAACAAGACCTCTTGGACCGTTTGCATGATACTCGTACTATAAGGTTAGTCTCAACTTCAATTTTTGGCGATGTTGTAATACTCATATTCATACGTATAACGCAGCCGCGGCGAACTGTGAACCATTTCAGGCCCTACGCTGCGACGCTGATGCAAGCAGTTTGAACACGGACAAGGATAGGGCTGCGGTCGTTAACAGCAATGTTCTTTCAAAGCTTCAACTTGAAAGGTTGGAGCACGATCAGTAATTCCGGTTTTCCTCGTTCACAGGGCGTTCCCTGGGGTAGTCATTTCGGTACTATTCGTTCACGGTTGAGCACAGGGTCTGTTGGGGTTTTTATGTCACTGTTCTACTTGTCCTTATTTTCTTTTTTTTCTTCTCTCCACGCTCCTCAGACTGTATTCTTTGACTCTTTGGCCTGCACCATTGTATCAAGCCTTTCAATGTTACGTACAGAATTTTGAGTCAACTACAAGCACCCGTTCTGGTATCTCATAAACTTTCTTTGTGTTTTTATCAAGTATTAATTTAAACTTACAGGGTTTTTCAGGTCAATGCCAACCCGGCCCTTCTAGTTGACCCAAGGCCATTTCTGGGGTGCCAACCTCTGGTTTTATTATCCATTTATTGAATTTCACCCCTGCCAGTCTTCGCAGAAGGGATACATATATATATAGGTATTTGAAGGGTTCTCGGCGCTTTCATACATATATCCCGGTTTTAATATGTATCCTTGTCGACTCTTCACTACAACGAAGCGCAGTCGGTGCAGGGAGAGATGAAAAGGACCCTGTGTAAGGCATTTCTTCGGATAATAACGTTGTCGTTGGACTTGATTATGGTACATATGCTCATGATCATTGTCGATTCCAGGTGCGTCAAGCCGTGGATGATTCAGAGGGCCGATCCGCAGAGAACTTCATGAAGACCTTTCGATTTTTTGTAGTTCTTTAACGAGCGATTGGAGTATGTTTCAGTTTCATCAATCTTAACATGAACGCCCTGCAGTGATTCCAAAGATTCTGAAATTTGAATACAGGGTTGTTGATGTGCTTAGAGCCCGCGGGGTTCATATTATTATCATTCAGGCTGATGCATACATATGCACTTAGGGGCTTTTTGCCGCTTTCGTCTGGACCCCTCTCCGAGTGTGATCCAGTCAAGGATATTAATATCTCAACCAATATCAACATCAACGGCAATTTGTACGTCTTTCCGTCTTACATTGTGCTCAGATGGTTTCTTCATATCAAATATCCTCGTCTATCAGGTTTATATGATTTATCACGGTTACGAACGTACCGTGAAACATGTCGTTTGGTTAGATGTGTTGGTGGCTCTGATGTCTTCTCACAGGTTGAGGACAGAGTACTGAGTGCTACTGAGTGCTCGGCAGTTGAACCAATGACAACTCTCTGTTGGCGCATAATTGAGTTTTGATAGGCGGAGCGCTCGGAAAGCTTGTATTTATATAGTTTAATGATCTCATGCGAAGTCCCTATCATTCGTCAAGGAACTTCTGAATAAAGAAATAGCATTGTCGTGGGTGACCGCAGAGAGCGACCACCGAGCTTGAGCACAGCCCAATATCCATCGACGTCGACATCAATTGTACTTTGTATGTACCAATCTTTTTCGAGCCTAACAATCGTTTCTAAAATATTAATGCTTCTTCTGTCCTTGATATTCGCTTGTATACATACAAGACATCACCCATCACGCATAGCGATTGTAGCTATGAATAGCTCTGCAGGACCATTTGTTGATCTGTTCCGGTTGATCTGGGTCCATAGACGGGTGGGTTTTCAGAACAACTGATTGGCCACATCATATGTTTGGAATTGAATTCCGCCACCCCCTTCGCAGCTCGTTCGAAATCCATCACGGCAGGGTAAGTTGTTTCCATGAAGCACTCTAACGACACTGCTGCGCTCTCTTGATTGATACCTACTTACTTACTATCCACACATTCCTGGATGGGTCGCATCCGCCAATAATTGGATTTCTCTCCCAGGATTGCATCTTCGACCAATAAACTTATGAGACCTGGGAAGGGATAACAGCATCGTTCGAAGATATAAATAAGAGCTATCTCTCGAACTCACCTGTAATCATCTCAACTCACCCACCAGTTTTATCAACGCGGCTTTCATCTTAATCTTTCACCTCCTTTACTTCACTTTCAACAATCAATCAATCTACTTCTATTTATCACAATGGCAGGTGAGATATGTCTGCTCATTATCACACTCCGTTCCTCTCCTGAGTGTTGTCGTTGTCCCCTATACTGACAACTCCACCCTGCCCGGTGAATTTTGACCAGTCGGACTCCTCGTACCTCTTCACGCTAAATCCGACCAAGTCGACGCAACCGCGAAGTTCCTCGACCAGGGTGCTGAGCTTGTCAAAAACGAGCCCCTCACCACCCAATGGTTCGCATTGAAATACTCGAACCCCGCCGATACATTTGCCATCTTTGACACGTTTGAGTCAGATGAGGGAAGAGGTGCTCATCTCGGTGGACCCATCGCCGCCGCCTTGATGCAGAACGCTCCCACCCTCTTACACACACCTCCTGACATCGGCCAGATTGATATTCTCGCTAGCCGTGTTGACCCACCCTGGACGAGCTCCAAATCGAAAACCGCGGGCGTATCCGTAGGCCTGAGGGTGCTTTTCACTGCCAAAGGGGACAAAATCGAGGAAGTCAAGAAGTTTTTGACGGTGAGTAGACCCTCGATTCGGTGGTAGTTCTCGCACAGGGTTGGAGTTTTCGAAGGGTTTGCTCTGCGGCCTTTTTTTCTCATTGGTTCACATGAACATTTCCTATTGCCACCCTGGGTGATTTTCCTTATTCATGAATGATATGTTCCGGATTATCACCAACGTTGTATACGGACATACACACGACCACGCATAATTTCTTCTCTCACCTTTAAATGCTTGACTTTGATGGGATGACAGCTGACATATCGGTTTTTTTTCTTTTGACATAACCAGGGTGCACTTCCACTTGTGAACGAAGAACCGAGCACTGTCGTATGGTATGCGATCCATTTCCCAGGTACCGCGAATTTCGGTATCGTCGACTTTTTCCCTGATGAAGAAGGTCGGAATGCCCATCTTAAAGGAAAGGTCGCTGCTGCACTGTTTGCATCGGTGGATAAGTTGCTGACCGGCACACCCGATGTCGTCCCAGTCAACGTCCTTGCCGCCAAAATAACCGTCTAACGAGAGCTTAGAATACGATGCCACGTCAAGAATTTGCCTACAAGTAGTCGTTTCCGCACCCCTTTCTATGTAATCTGTACCAAGGAATCAATTGAAACTATAAGCGATGTTTTCTGCAGCCAGCACATTATGTTTTATCTCACATCTTCCCTCCTATTCCTTGACTGGTTATGCCATATTGCGTTCAATTTGGCATGTGACGAGCCTGAGACGCTGCGCGTATGCATGTCCGACTGAGGGTTGGGTAGGATATCTCAACACCACGTTGTTCACGCAAGGCTTAAATACGCCTGGGACGGCGTTTCTGCATCATCTGTTTTTCCTCCCATTCATTGCTCCTCATTCCTTCCCAGTGGCGAAAGACATCTTCTTGGAACACGTAAAGTCTCAAAACGTTTATTACAATATTCGCACCAGTGAAACCCCTGCATTTCAACATGGCCAACATCGGTAGCACCAAGACCGCAGAAAAACAAATCAGTGCCCTTGAAGACACCGCCTCTGCACATGTATTCCACCCCCTTTTCAACTCCCCCGATGCCGATGTTATTCTTATCTCGTCGGATACCACACGTTATCGCGTTCATTCGTTCATTCTACGAAATACGTGCACATATTTCCGCACCCTTCCAGCACTTGTGCAGCGACAGCAACAGCAGCAACAGCAACGCAACCAGCAGGCTGCAACATCACCAACGTCTCCAACAGCTGTGAGCACGATACCTCCCCTACCGCCACTCGTCATCGACGTAAGCGAGGAAGATCGCGTGCTAACAAAGGTGCTCAGCATGCTGTGCGGGCTATATACAGAGGCATGGGAGTCGATCGAGGATGCGGAGGATGCATTGAGTCTCATTTCCAAATGGGACGCCCCGGGACCACTTTCTGTCATCCGCACAGCGATCACAGCACCCCTTTTCCTGGCTTCTCCCATCAGGCTGTATGCGATGGCGACAACGTTTGGATGGGATGAAGAAGCACAGCTTGCTGCCACACGAACGCTGCCTCTCGATCTTTATGATGAAGAATACAAGCCTGACTTGGAACGCATTAGATCAAAGCATCTGCTCCGTCTCCTTCGGTTACACCGTTCACGTCGAGATGAGTTCAAGAGGTCGTTGGATTCGGATGAAATGTTCGAGGCAGGCAACTCCCCGCGATATATGTGTAATGGATGTGGAGAGCAGCTCAGTAATCAAACGTGGAGAGAACTCAAGATCCGGATGTTCATGGAGATGGATAAACGTCCGGCTGGGGATACCCTGTGTGGATTGGATATGGAGGAGTGGCCTGAGGCGGTGGCGTGCTGGGAGGCATGTTGTACGAAGCCAGGTTGTGGGCGTTTGAACTATAGCAAATTGGAAACATTACGGGACATCAAGAAGTGTGTAGAAAGACTGCCTACACAGTTGTAGATATGGCGATAACCTGGGGTTGTTTTATATAATTCTATACGACTGTATGCGGTAATTAGGGTATAACATGACATTCATTTCGGGTTATTTAGCCGAAGGTTTCCTCGACTTGCAAACTTTGTATTCCAGGATGCGTCATGGAGCAGGGACTGACACTGGCTGACATGCGGTGGCGGCAGCTTTTGTGCTTTCACCTGATTATCTATATGTAAGCCAACGGGTGCTATCACCGTGCATGAAATCACAGTTCATACCACAATGATTGTAGTCAATAGCCTGGTACTAAAAGGCACATCATTAGTGAGCGGCATTGGATAAACAGTGGATCAGGGCGCTAATGTGAAATTATGAATCAGTGGCTTCTTTTGATGGCATCATTCCCAGTGACACCGCCCACTTGCGGCTTGTAGCACCCCTCGGTGGTTGAGATACAAGTACTTTGATTCTTATTTGGTCTAGAAGCGCAATGTTTAGGGTACTCAAAAATAAAATTGGAATAGAAAAGTTTTTTAAATGTAAAAAAAAACTTCAATCCAATTATTGGTATCATTCCGTTCTTCCTTTTATCGGATATGGTGTAACGGCTAACATTGCCGCCTCTCATTCTGAGATAGGTCGCGGCAGCTCGGGGTTCGATTCCCCGTATCCGAATGTCTTTTTGCTTTTTATAATTCCATAAAACGACAGAATAACAAATAAGTTACAATGATCGGCAAAAGGTTGATGCACCATAACTGGAGAGCCCGAGGTCATCACTGCTAGTCACCGTGGCAGGACCTACTCTTCTTTGAAGCACTGCCATCAGAGCTGACACCGTCGGTGGGCGCTCCCTCATACGGCTTCTAGGTGTTTTGTCGGGAAAAAATTGTCAAGAAAAAATTAGTGTCAGCGATGCCAGAAGTTCTGGCCAGGTTGGGCTTCGAGTACGGGGAATCGAACCCCGAGCTACCGCGTGAAAGGCGGTAATGTTAGCCGTTACACCATACTCGACTTGCGTTCTCTTGGAATCCTTCGAATAGTAAGAAAGGGAGGGTCATAGTATTATGAGGTTAATGAAATGTTTCAAGCATCCAGCGTGTCTTAAGATAGATTGGCAGATGTATTAGTAAGATAACCCTACATGTATAGATCTAGGTTGCACCAGGCAGATTGAAAACGGATAAATATCTAGACGAGATATAAAGTATATATAATATAGGGGGTTTATGATTATGATGATCTGAGGAAATGAGAAGCGTAAGCTATACTCGAACACTCACGAGTAAGTACCACGGTGGACAAATAATATAGTGGCACACAATAAATATACGGAAGGAGAAGGACATGAAGAAACATGCATGACTGCAAGCAGAAAGGCGGAAATTGGAGGGGTTGACCAGGGTTATGAATCTTGATCACGACCTGGCAAACAAGCCAGCCAAGACCGACGAATTGTGGCTTAATTATTTCTGGCTCGAGCAGTGGCAAGAACATCTTCATGATCATTGAGAGCTTTCAAGCCGGCGTCATGCTTAGCGGACTTCTCAGATCCAGAATTACCGTGGTATTCAATGCCTTTAACTAAAAGTAATGATATGTTATCAGTTGTTCGGGACTGGAGAGATGTGCTCACATTTGATGGTCACTTTCCACTTTGTGGCATTTTTGGGGCCAGAAGTGTTCTTGTCGACGATGATTGGGATAGGTAAACCCATACTTTGGGCAGTGTTATGAAGAGTGTGGAAAGCTTCGGGAACTATGGGAGAGGATTCGAATCAGCTATGTAGTTGGATGGGATGTAATTATAGATAAATAGACTTACACTCGGCGGCTGTAGCGTCTGGCATTCTGTGAATTTTCAATTTGTTGGGTTGCGAAAGTGTGTCTGAGTCTTGCTGTATTGAACGTCCTCTTTTTAAGTGATTCTGGTCGCACTGTTATGTGCTACAAAATGATGTGGAATAAATCCCCGGGAGGAGTAGCACGAAAAAAATGGGCGATATCTGTATAATGCTGTTAGCGCTGTAGTTTGCCGTTCATTCTACATCCCGGTAACTGTCCCTGAACCCATGCTGACAGTTTCTGCCCAACACTAGTTTCACTGCCGAATATACGTTATGATACATGATATCTATATTGCTCTCGTTTGTGGGTTGGATACATTTATAGTTTGCATCATATCTTTACCCTAATGTACCAATCAAAACTGTTCCCGTCGGCTCGCTGTTACCCCAATAATGCAGTCGAGCTTTGACTGCAAATTCAGTGTGAAAAGCGAGCATGACGTTCTAGTACTGGAGAAATAATCGTTAGGCTAGCAAAGAGTTAAAGCAAACCATAAGATTATTATTTTTACTGGAGCGTTAAACCTACAGCTTTGGGTTTCGGCGCCTACTGCCCGATTACATGAGCGCTGATGGGAGTGTTATTGATCTCAATGAACTCGGATGCTCGAAGCTGTAGGCTCAGACGAGAGACAAAGTCAATTATAATCAAATCGAGCTTCTAAAGCATTTCACACGATGTATTGAGAAACCCTACAGCATTTCCAAAATTTACACCACTGCGTCGCCGCTTGTCTCCAACAGGTCAATCAAGGTGTCTACCGACGGGAGCGGACATAAGGAATGGAAGAGCATTCATGAGCGCATTGCAGCTCTTTCGGATACCTTATTTTACTGTGAAGTGTGTATTTTCATCAAAAGTGCTGCGGATACGCAAATCAAATGGAATCATTTGGAAAATTTAGTGTGGGTCGCGTCCCGTCGCGTCCCGTCACTACCGCGTCGTCACGTCAGGTGATAGTAATGATGCTTCCAGTCACACTCCGGACCCAAATCCTGATACTAATAGATAGTAGATACCGACACCGAAGGCCCCGACTCGCGCTTATTGACTCAAGCGGTTGACTGAGAGTTCCATGATCTCTCAGCTGAGCGTATAATTTACTGACATACACGTTGAATAAACTGGTTCTTCGTTCACTAACAGTATCCATAAAAACCTTTTAAAAACGGTGCTGCATCAAAGAGACATGGAGATAAAATATGAAAGGGTATATATTGCATATCGCTCTTGTTATTAAGCTGTTATTTCTTTTTGCAAGTGTGCAACGTCGCGTTACTTACGCGTAGTAGTTAAGTACGAGCAGTTCAGCGACGAGCGCGCATCGTAAATGACTAGTCACGTGACACATTACTTACTTAATGGGGGGGGCCAAGGTCTTCTTGGACGACCTCATGGCAGCTGGCTCAAAACTGCCTGTCATTGTCGACTGTTCTTGTCGTTGACCATGACGGCGAGCAGCTTTACAGGAGTCAAATCTAATAATGCAGTGCATGGTGAGTCCATATTTCTTCGATGTATCCCCCTGCTCAGCCGTTTTGGTCATTACAGGACAAAAACCGGCCCAGAAACGGCGTAGAACGGGCAAACCGTTGACATCGTCGTCGACAGCGTCAAAGGTCCTTATGCCAACTGATGCGAACAGAGGTGTCGGTGTATCATCTGGTTTGTCATCTACGTGTGGATCTTGCCATCGATATATCGGAATGGTTCTGAGCAGTGCCACCCAATGCGCTAGGTTGGTTGATGGCTGTTGCGAAATGAGGCTGCTGAGCTTTCACTAACACTGCATTTTGACCCTCAGGTGCTCGTCAACCACCTGTACGATATGCACGAGGACCTGTACGTCTTCGGGGTCAGTCCAAACGATGTCTACCACCCCGTTGTCCAACCCAGCTCCCGCGACGTCGTCCTCAGGCTTTAGACGTGTGCAGCTACCCTCTCATTTGGTACTGCCATCCTCGCCAAGTAGCCTGAATTACTCGACAAAAAGAAAAAAAGTCGCTGAGGACGGAGATGATATCAGCAAATCCACAGCAGATACAGAAGGGGATGGCCTAAATGATCAGGAGGCATTACCAGGCTGTGGTCGTGTTATTTGTCGGAATTGCTGCGTCGAAAACATTGCCGAGTGCGTTATATTCCTAACCTCTTTGATCGTGTTATGTGTTTATCCATTTTTAGGGACACTATTGCTTGTCGTGATTGTCTGGACTCGTAACACTCTGAGGACATTTGCAACTTCCAAGGACTGTACCACCATGTCAGACATCGTCTGTTCGCTCACATCCTCTTCATCGTCTCCATTTTCTATTTATCAATACACAGGTCTTATTCCAGCTTTTTTACTCTATCGTTTTCCACCCGCTATTTCTGTATTACCAGACTCACTTCTGTATTTTTCCAATCCAATGCTTTATTTGTTCTTTTATCATTCCCGACACTGAACGGGCCGAGATTTCCATCCGCCGATACTATTGAAAATGCGTGCTTTTCATCTTACGGTCCCTTACCGACGGTACATTCCAGCTCTGGTACGCTGATACTACTATCTGACTGCCGTTTATGATTGCTAAGCTCATTACACAGTCATCCCCATTCTCTTCAACGAAACCCAGAACTCTCACTTGTGACCTTGTGTTTTTCGCCATTGACATTACACAGCACGGGCTGCTGAGGGTATCATGCAAACAATAGTGAAGATTCTGGCCGACTAAAAGTGCCATTTATCTCCATTTCCCCTTAACCATTGATCTGCTGCACAGACTTAGGCATTTTGCTTATGGCGAGCATTCCTCGTCGTCGCACCTATACCGGTATGTGCATTTTGTTCTCGTATCCTGTTGTCAAGAAAGTGACTCTGTCTGGCTGTGCAGAGCTGGTGAATAAAAATATTTGAAATGGGGTGAGCTGCGATCTCTTCAAGGTAATATTTTTTTAACTGACTCGGAAACCGTACGTTTCTCTCTCCTCCACAGACTGCCGCTACATCTCACCTTGTATTCCCGAAATTGACCAATCCCCTGCGGAAAACGTGAGATTTGACACCCCCTTTCCCCGTCTCCTCTTCCGGAATTTGGTATCTTTATCTGATGCTATGGTTCCTCTTCTCTTACAAGACGTGAAGCAAAAACCACTGCTTCCATAGCTTTACTACAGAACCTTCCAGAATGTTGGGACACCTCTCGCAGGAATTTCTCAGAAGAACATCAGAAATGTCAATTAGTTTTGCGTTGAGCCCAATATCGGTGGTGAGCAGGTTTTTGGAAGTCATCATGCCATGCTCTACTCAACACCTGTGGCGCAAGTTCTTCTAGAATTTTATTTCAGTACTTGATGGGCTATCCAGGTGCGTCATATATCGACATTTTGACTTCCAAGCCAACGTTCACCAGAATATCGTCGTCCATCTGGGTTAATTTTTTAGGTCACTATTAGCACTGTCGCTGCAGATTTTGCAAAAAGCGCAGTCAAGTGTTCGAAGATGAGTACGTCAGTCAACATTTTATCTCACTTGCACTCACTCAATGAGCAAAAGTCAAGCATCAGGATAACACCATTACATCGTCATGCTCATGCTGACAAGCAAGAGGTGCAGCGATGATAAATTTTGGACGATTCCGCACAAGTCTACAGCAAAAGACTTATCGCTCCATTCTATTCGCCCGGCTTTAAGCTTGCGTTTTCGTCCACGTTGATGGTATTTGATTGGGGACGGCCAGGTACAACGATGACGTGTGCGGGGTTCGTCAATCGTTCTATACTTACGGTGCCAATTTTGGGTTCATGTATAACTCGCGTGCGTTTTACTGCTGCTGTCAAAGTCCGAATAAAGGCTATCAGCTAACCGGTATATTTTAGTCCTTGTAGGTCAATCCGTTTCTGTTGTCTTGCTAGGTTCCAAACTGCAGTCCATCCTCGCTTCCGGGGTACCACACATGGGTCATGAACTCAGGATGCCCTTAGTTCTCTGCTCATGGGAATGGAATGGAACAGCCTGCAAACAAGTCGGAGGTTCTGCGCGCAGTTGTCCTTTTCAAATTGCGCCGAACCCACTCCTGGGACTTTGTTTTCAACTTGGCGTTCAATGACTAGATGTTCTTTAGTGCGATATTATTGGTTGCTACCTTTTCTACTCCCTTAATACCGATAGATAAACTCTAATCTATTAGTGCACACGACCCATTGAAACAGGTCGTCGGTTTCTTCGCATCAGCCCTGCTTCGCACAGATTTTGAATGACTGACATATTGAATGTTATGGGACTCAAGCACAACGAATGTCGCTGTATAATGCATTTATATCGAATTAAGACTTGGAGATATGTACAGGGCACACAGTGGTCCCTCAGTGGTCCCTAGTGGTCCACATGTATACACAACCCCTTTTGCTGCACCGTGACTCATTGAGAAGCAGTACAAGGCACAAAAAGTCTAGGAATAGCGATAGGGTGGGATGGGGTAATTTCCTAGTTGGCTTTAATTTTCCTTTATACATACAGATCGGGTATTATGACGTTGATCAACGGTGTCAGTCGATAAATGGCGAATTCGTTGAATCATGCGTCGCTTAAAGCGCATTTTGTGGCCAAATACCTCATATTTGAGCATCCGTTGGACTTTCTGACCTCAGGAGCAATGTGACTCGTGCATGTACAAGAGATCTCCATATGCATATGCTGCTTGGTTACTGCCAGGGTGAAGATACTAATATAATTAATAAAATATTTCTACATAATTTTACGAAGAACTCCGATGTGGCTGTACAGCGTGGGGCGCTTGCACACCTAGACGCTCGATCAAGCCGGTGTTTGACCTTTGCCTGTAATTTAAACATTATCCCGGGTACAGACTTGCGACAAAGCATGGCGCAGGTGCGTTGGTACATATAAATTTTAAATCTCTGCCCCCATTGGTATATCAGTATACCAATTTACTCGACTGATGTGCGCTGTAGTGCTCCTTTCGAACGAGTGACCTTGATCCGTGTCTCGATATGATAAACACCATTCGATCGACGCTCAAGTCCCAGTTAGGGTGTGCGCACCTCTGGCTTACTACGGCGATTGACACAGCACATCGACGGTATGGCTGCGAGCAAAAGGGTAATGTTAATGGAATTTGTGTGCGTTTAGTGGAGGAAGAATTGACTTTCATTATGGTCTATTCATTCCTTAATGCATTTATGTGTTCTCCGGTCAGTATAGCCTGCTGTACATCGAGGGACTCGAGCGCACAACAGTATGTGGTATTGACCTTTAAAAAGGCCACAACTTGAACCTCGGGTGACTATAAGTATTTCGAACACAGTCGTTCAGAAATCAGCAGTCATGCCTCGAATCAACAAAGACCCCATTAACCAGCTCAACAATCTCGCCCAACAGAAAGGCATAAAGATTAACCCACAATTCTCGTCCTCTGGGACTCAGAACAATGAGGAATGGACAGTGGATATTGAATGTAAGTCGCTCCATGCCCACACTGTATACCTTGGATCACTGGAACTCACGGGCACATATAGTCGATGGTACAAATTACACGGGAAAGGGCAGCAGCAAGCCAGAAGCGAAGAAGGTCGCAGCAATCAAGATACTTAAGGACCACGGCTACACCTGAGAAGGACTCTTGCAATATAAACACTATTGTTATGCGTATGTACACGGTGGGGGTGCCAGGACGGGAGGGAGGAGGTAGTCAATGAGAGAAATGATAGCTGTGGACGATCGACTTGGATAAATATAGGAGCTATTGTAACCGGGAATTCTTACTATATATGTGGCTAGAGCATGATGCATGAGCCGTGAAGGAAGGAAAGCTCTTTGTTCGACGGCGCGCGTCTGTTGCACGAAACTGTGCAATACAAAGGAGCTAGTTGTTACCTATTTGGTCATCGTTATATCAGAACTGGACTACATATTCAGCACGCAAGTCGAGGTCCTAGTAGGCGACTGAGCGACTGAGCCAAACAATGGCACGAGCGCCACGGAGTCCGAGTACGTGTGAGATAGCGTTTACTTAGAGGTGGGAACCTGCTCGACGCGCTTTAGACATGGCTGCAACGCGCGCTTGTGTCGTTCAAGCAAGACTTCGGCGCAGGGCCGTGTTATTAGTATAAGTTTAACCTTACATACAACTACATTGAAATTTTTACAATAGTAGGCGCTGATCATTGGCTTCGACCAACTTGAACAGGTGAAGCTACTAGAGAAGTCGAAGTCTTCGACACTTATCAGAGGCTCAAAATTGTTCTTTATTTGATGCAGGGAGGACCAAGTCATATCAGAGGTAAAAATAGTTAATATATATATATTGATATTATACAGATCATCAATATAATTGAGATAAATTGAAGTAAAAGTGGGCGGAGAAGATCGAAATGCAGGGAAAGAACGTGGATATAACGAGGTGACTTGAATGCATGCCAGATGTGATGATGATATGAAAAAATGTTGGAAGATGTACAATGCCGTTTGTGAGAGTCGTGTTGATAGGGTCGAATGGTATCACGGTGAATATGAACGGATGAGCTGGGTCAAAACGCTCGTGAATGGGAATGCTTCGTGTTTGGTTATCGTCTCGGGTCATCTAAGACGGCACATTGGGTCTGTTGACACTGACAACGCTGGGGTTGAATTAGTTCAAGTTTTGTGATTTGAAAAACTCTACGCCTACCTTGATTACAAATTTCAAGTAATAATACAGTATGATTTATTGCCACCACTGTTACCTGTCTCCTCTTCGGCAGGGATGTCAGACTCCGTGATTAGTGGAGAAGAGAAGACTGTGAATTGATCCATTGGCGAAGAGACGAAAATCAGATGAATCAAAGGGGAGTGCAGCAGAGACGAGCAGGTGTTGCAAGCTGGGCTTCCTTCAATGTGAGGCCACGATTTATATACTCTGGATGTCAATTATTATTATTATGATTATTTTGAATTCTCATCAAAACTCAGAACAATAGTGGTTTGCGACAGGTCTGTCGGTACTTCTTCATACAACAATTAGGTGGGACGTACGCGGCCATTATTTTCAAGCACCCCCATCGCGGCCGATGGGACTCATGCGAGACGCATCTTGTCTTTTTCTCAGCGGGTGAAGGCAGATGTCCTTGGCAGGCGACGACAAAAGAGGAAGCCGGGTTCCGTGACATATTGCACGTTTGGTCCCATAGTGCCTGAGGCGCCAAGGCGGACATTATCCTTCAAACAATTACATCGACTGGTATAAGGTACGACTGTAACGTTTAGGGCTTGAATATCCCGGGCATGCTTTCTTTTGACAATTAGGTTTTACTAAGGTGCTATGAACTTTGTTTTTGCAACTCATGTGGCCATCATGCCCAGTAAGACGGGGCGCGACATGCTCAGACTGGTCACAGTGATGCTTTGATGTCCGACCCAGAGTCGGCGCTGCGGACTTTTGCTGGAACAACACTTAAGTAGGTTCAATACGCCTTTTTGTCTCAATCGCGTGCGAGTATCAAATATGGCAAAAGCTGGACACGGGCTGAAAGGTGGTGAAAGGCGAGGGGAAAAACCTTGCTTATTGTTCGATTGTGCTATGGGAATTGACTATTGAATGACGCCGGTGATAAGATTAAGATTGTTATGGTCACGCCTGCGTGAGATTAAACGTCCACAGCGATAAGATAGCGTTTTTGTTCCGGGCTTGAATGTGGATATTATTCCGTCTCTTCATACGTTACTGCCTGAGTACATAAGTTCTCTTTACGTTTTTCAAGGCTCTATTAAAGTTATATTGGCGAACGCACACGAGCCACATGCACCAAACGGAAAGAGGGTTTGCTTCAGCGTCACATACTAGTAGTACTAAACTAAGCCCCGTAATGTAAGTATCGAATATGTACATTTCACATTTCAATTGCGACAGGAATGTTGCACACACAATACACTGGCAGATTATATAAATTATGATATGCTCTTTATCTTACACAATGTCGTCCAGTACTGCGATCCTGCCAACTGGTTACTGTGTATGTGGTTTATGTTTACCTTTCTCAATGAGTAAAATTGCGTTGCCTTACAGCCGCGCACTAACAATGGGCTTCTAACCTGAGCAATGTTACTCTCTGCTCAGGCTTGGGTCATAATCGGGTACCACATTCGGGTTCAAGTGCACTGTCTGATATTTGCTGAAGGAGGTAGCGCCGTGAACGTGATCCCGCATCCCGCCGGATCAATAGATCATCGATGATGGCATCACCGTCCTCCTGGTTGGGTTCTTTTTGGGTTCTTTGCTTTTTTGGCAACTAAAAACCGATAAAGGACCTGGTGTAACTATTGGACCGCCAGAGGAAAATCGAAATGAACATCGAATGTTTGAACTCCTGGCACGTTGCGGGACTGTTTCACCGTGAGGGTTGCTCGAGGATATGTTCATGCACACACGTGTCAATTGAGTGGCTCTGAATGCTTCCCACCCGGTTCTACGACCCCCAGAACCAAGGCTTACATTCAGGGACTTCAATTAATCCTATCGCTCGCTCAGCGTTAAATACCATTGAACATCGTTTTCTTCATGCATGCAAAGAGATTGTGTGGATATATGTCCCCAGACACAAAAAGCAACGAAGGAGTCTCGCCTCGAGGCACCAGTATGCACATGTAAACTTATTCGGTTCGAGTAAACCTCTGCGCGCTATTCATAGAACACACGATGAGGGACAGAAATTGATTAGTGACACTTGGAATGAAATGAGGCAAACGTCTAATGAGATATATTAAGCTTGATTGTACAAAAACTCGGGCTTATTGAAACGACCTTCACATGGATAGGTGCTTCAACCCCGACGGTTCTGCCTTCGACCCCTCTCATCGTCGCTCGCTCTTTAAAATTGTTTGGGGCTGTGCGACAACATTGTTTGCCTGTACCTATGCCTCTCTTCATCCTAATGTTTCGGTCAATGAGTCGGACTGCGTCATTTATTTGCGGAGGATAGGACTAATGATTGCGATGGGTCTCGTCCCCGAGCTGGTTCTGCTATGGGCTCTGAAGCAGCGACTGCTGGCTAGCAGCTTACGTATCATTAATCGAGGTACACCGTACATGTGCCCGAGCCACAGACAGGCAACTGACTGAAGCACTGGCAGATAAGAAATGGACGCAGACTCATGCCTTCTTTATGATTATGGGCGGATACTACTACTACGACGAGAATGGTAACCGACAAAGTCTCAGTTACGACACGCTGCAAAAGAAAGAAATAGATCTGGAATGGCCCACATCAGAGGTGGTCACCCAACGAGAAATCGAGGATCGCAGCAAGGCTTCTTTATTTACCAAGGTCATAGTCGTCGTTCAGACCCTTTGGTTCTGCATTCAGTTCATCGCACGCCTAATCCTTCACCTCACTGTTACTGAACTCGAAACGACCACCTTCGCGTACGCGGTACTTAACATCATTGTGTACCTGCTTTGGATGAACAAGCCCTTCGATGTGCGCTCTCAGATCCTAGTTCGTGGACCTCACGATCCGAGATATCCCCCAGTGCCCAGGGATGCCGAAAAGAACATAACCTCTTCGCCACCGTCGAAATCCGAGAAAACCCCATCTCAATACCTCAAGGAAAAGTGGAACAAAAATATATGGCAAAAACTTCCAGGGCTGAGCAATTTATCTTTCGGTGACCTCGTCTTTACCCCTTGGGACATATTCAACTCTACCTTCATGACTCCCTTTTCTGAAACCTACACAGATTTCAGTGGATCTGCACCAGAAACGATTGACCTAAATGAAAACATTCGAAAACATAAAGAGGACAACTGGGGAGCCAGAATTCAGATTGCATTCCTTCGAATGTTCATAATCCGTGGAAAATTCTCCACCGCCCCATTCGGGATCGGTATCGCCATAATCTTTGGAGGAATTCATCTCATCGCGTGGCCATTTCACTTTCCCTCTGTCGCAGAAATGTGGCTCTGGAGGGCCAGCTCACTCGCGCTTGTTGCTCCAGCTGTCTTCCTCACACTTTTACGAATCCCGTATGGAGATTTGTTATGCGCCAAACTCCCTAAATCGCTCACCGACGCGTTGTCCATTCTGAGTTTGCCCATCATGTTTCTCGTGCCTCTTATTTACGCAGTAGGTAGAGTCCTCATCTTATTTTTGCCTTTGGTTGCGCTTCGTAGACTACCCTGCGGCGCATTCGAAGAGATTGACTGGGCTGGGACAAAATTCCCTCATTTTTAGTCATTATCAACTGGATTTGTAAATAGACGCGGTCGTGCCGTTTAACCCGTTTAACCAGGCATCTCGTTCCTTCGCCTCAGGGTACATATAACAAATTCAGGTCCAACGTTGGTTCAACGTGACTCAACGCTCGGACCTGCTGGGGTTTTCCATTGGACGTCGCAGATAGCCGGAGGTATTAATATTGCAATTTTGTCAAAACTTAGTGGTTCCTGGGAGTGCTCCCCTATAAATAGTGACGCTGATAGCATGTGTAGAACATAGGAATCCTATAATGCGCATTGACATGTGCATATTCAGGCCTGCAAGCTCTGAAGACATGCATGGTTGGAAGTCTGTCAGTATACCCGTATACTCTGCGCCAGTCGTTCGCTAGACGGTTTTCAGGGCCGTCTTGAGGAGAACTCAGAATTCCCTATTTCGATTCTCTAAGATTATGTCTCCGCCAATATGTCATAAACCGACGAAATTTGAATCCATGATGATGTCGCGTGAACCGGTTAAGTCTTGATTCTTGAAGCTTGACACTTGGCAAAACTTGGAACTGTGTCTTACTCCAGCCGAGTTGCTTTTTACGTGAATTCGCACTTAAAGTACCTTTACTGCTTCGAGCACTTGAAATAATTCCTTTGAACGCAATGGACTCGGATATTGGTGCAAGAACTATTTCACGAGACGACCAATCAATCAGAGGCAACCAAAATTAAATCTGATAAATCGTATGTAGTGGAGTACAAATATGAAGTGGTACACAAGGTGGAAGGTAACAAGGTCGTACATATTTTACAAGGGGGTGAAGGTGGATGAGGCGAGATTGCAATTAAATTTTGTCCAAGCAAACGATGTATGGAATCGACCTTGAATATGGGAATAAACGAAAAGTTGAATGAATCACTTGAAAAACAATGGGAGGGGATTAAGCATATAGGAATACGGAATAGTCCAGGATAAAATGAAATCATAAGAGGGTCGTAGAAGGTCATTTATGTCCCGCAATAGCGAGCTAGCGTCGCTTAGTTGTGAGCAGTAGCTTTGGATGGGTGAGCAGCACCGGTGACTGGTGCGGCGGTCGAGGTCACTGGCTTAGAGGTGTGCGTGTTTCCTGAATTGTGCCCCTGCCCATGCTTCTGATTTCCAACGATCGTGAAACTGTGTCAAGAAGAACAAGAGTCAGATCCATATCATAGACAGTAGAGAGAAATAAAGTGCTTACGCGTCACTCCTCCACTCTTCACCTTTCAAAGCCTCGCCCTTCTTCTCTTCCGTCCTATTCACCCACCCAGCAGGATGACCATGACTACGAAGAATTGAATCTCGCTTATCGCTCACAATCTTGAACTGAGAGCGAGATTCATTTGTCTTCAAAGACGCGGCTTCATCCTTCTTGCGAGCAAAGATCTGAGAAAAAATGGACATCAGAAAAAGATTAGGAGTCATGCATGAACAATAACATACCTCCTTCAGAGCAGTCGCTCTATTGTCTCCGTCATTCTTCTTTGCTTCCTCCATCCTATCACGTACGCCTACGAGTTGCCCGTCAAGGTATTCAAGACCGGTCCTCAACGCATCCTCAACAGCTCGTTGGATCTGCTTCTTGATGAGACCTGTAGCGAGCGGCTTCAATGTCTTGTAAAGGAAGTCGTGCTTGGAGTCTCTGATGGAGAACTTCAGGGAATCGACCCTAACATCGACATGCTGAACCTTGAATACTGAAGACTTGTCATGCTTGACAGATGCAAGCTTGATCGTGGCCTGAGAAGGTGATAAAATAAATCAGCAAAAGCAGAATACCTGCAAAGAACGCAATATACATACACTGATTCCGCTGCCACCAACAAGGACATCTGCGATTCCGCTGTCCTTCATCTTAGGAAGACCGGTCTTCTTACGATAATAAAACGCGACGTCGCGCATGTCGGCCTGCATGTGCTCAAGCTTGAGCAACATGCTATGCTTGTGATCATCAGTGATGGCGTTGTAGGGGGAGAACTTGACATAATTATTCGTCTCAAACGAAACGATATTAGGGAACAAGTTGCGACCTTGGAGGGTAAGGTTCTCGACGACGAGATCCAAAGAGTCGTCGGTGTACTCGACGCGGGGGATGGGGACGTATCCGATCTATCAAAACCAAAGATTAGTCGGTCTCCCATATAGGAGGAGGACTGAAACAGTGTCATACTTCTTCGATAAGTGTGGGGAGAATGACTTTGCGGATGTCGTTCCAAAGCTCAGGCTTGAACTGGAGATTACCCTCGTCGTTGAAGAGCAAGTGATGGGTGAGGCGAGCCCAGTCTTGGCCGAACTGCTGGTTGATCTAAAGGAAGGCATTAGCATGTTGAGCGACACTCTTGAGAGCAATAAATACGCACAGGGTCATCTCCCATTGCCTTGAACCAAGTCCCTACACTGTCAAACAGGTTGTCAAAGTGGCTGCGGTACTTGACGTCGTAGAACTCGCGACCAAGTTCACGCAGTCGGTTGGCGTGCTTGTTGCAGTCGGGTTCCAGAATATAGCCAGGCTCAAGGAGGACCTGATAATCATAGTAGTCAGTATTATATCTACAAGATGTCACATGGGATTATGAACGTACCTTGCGGACGTAGAGGTTGACTGCTCTGAACCACTCCTTTAGTGCCTCGTCACGTTTGGTATCATCAGCCAGGGCACCCATTGCGCTCAGTATGATGTCCATGGATTGACCATTGGCAAATCGCTCAAGGAGGGTACGAAGTTCGGCGATGCAGAGGTCAAGGTTAGATTGCTATATGATTGGCAGAATCATGAGCTGGGTTAAATCAGGGGGAAAATCCAAACGCACCTTGGCGTGATGTTGAGCCAGGTCAGGTCCTTGTTGAGCAACGTCGCGACCATGCTTGAGGTACTCTTCAAACGCGTCGAGGAGCCAGGTAAGAGATTGTTGGTAATCGTCGTGTTTTTGACATTCAAGGACGACCTGTAATAGAATGATGATGAGAAAAGAAGAAAAAAGAAAAGGGCAATGGAATGAGGGTTGAACGCGTCACGTCACGGCTCCCACACAACAGGAAAGAAAAAGGGTTGTAAACACCCACCTTCTTGAACCTGAAAATGAACTGGTCCCTCCTTTCCTCGGGGAAGTAATCCTCGCTAAGGAACCTCCTGGTGCGCTCGTTATACTCTTTAGCGTTATCGCGAGCCATGTCCTTGTGTTGTTGAGGAATCATATCAGTGATGCCATCCTATAAGGTCGTTTGGTCAACAAGATCCAAAACAAGTACGAAAAAAGACATACCCTCATCTGCCTAACTTTACCCATCATGCCACCCTTCTTTTCTTGCCTCTCCTCGGGGCTCATGTTTTCAGCCTCTTGCTGCTTCTCTCTAGCCTGCTCCTGAGCCGTATCTTTCGCTTCTTGCGCGGTGCCTTTGATTTCGTCTCTCTTCTCCGGCCTGCGTACAGCATCCATACCCTGATGAACGGCCTGTTGCTTCACTCCTTCGTACGTCTCACGGCCCTCGCGATAAGTATCCTGCGCCTCCCTCCTAGCCTCACCCACAGGCTTGCGGGATCCGTCCTCGTTGAGGATATAAGCATCATCTTCGTGGGGGTGGTGTCTAACCTCTTTGTTGGTGCCAGGGAGCCGGCCCTCCAAGACGGGAGTCTCATTAGGACCCGCTAAACGACCGCCTTCGGTGATGAATTGGTCATTTGGGGCAGTTTGGTCAACTCGTCGGAGTTCGTCTTGCGAAGGAGCGATGCTGGAACCGGCTTTGGAAGCTGTGATAGCAAGGAGGTCGCGACCGATAACAGAGAAATCTGAGAGGAGTTTACGAGCTTCAGAGTTGGTCAGGACGAGGTTGAGGAGCGTTCTTAGGTGCTTGACAGCTAAAAGAGAGGCAAGGGTTAGTTAGTATTGCGATTGCTTCATGAATCTGGACAAAGACACAAACCTTGGTCCTTATCCCCTCTTGCCTTATCGGCATCAACAGGAGCCAACTCTCCGAGGTTTTCATCCTTCACGCTGCTGGTATCCACGCTCCTAGTGTGCCATATAAAGCTCTGGAACAGCTCGTCGGCGTTCTTGTCCAAGATCATGGTTCTGGTGGTACCAATGATGTCTTTGACATCCTGAATGAGCTTTTGTCCCTCGGGCGAGAGAGAAGAGACGTCAACGGGGGAGTGGGACAGGACATAGGAAAGGGCAGAGTCGATTTGTGCGTTTGAAGGGAGACGACCCTCACGGAAGGCTTGAACTATGCCATAGAGTTTGATCTGCAAGAGTAATGAGGTGGTTTAGTAAGAGAATACCATCTGGGAATCGAAAGGTTCAAGGTGAGACACGTACTTTGCGCTGCACGTCAGCGTCTTTTGCTTGCTTATCAACCGGAACGGTCACAGCATTGGCGCCAGGGTGGGTGCTGATGTCTTTCTGAGCGGGTGGTAGAGACATTGCGGAGTAGGTGTCGTTCGATTAAGGGTATGTAAAATTATAAGTATTCAAATGTAAGAGGTATTTGTCCAACGAATTCGTTTGTTTGTTTGACGGTTAAATGGGTTGGGATTGAGATATTTGAGTTAGTCACAAAGTCGTAAACTGGAAAAAGGAGTATAGGGGGGTTGAGAGAGACAACGAGAAAATAATGGAGTTCTGAAAAGCGCACTTTGTTGTGGTTTTATAAGACACCAAGAGCGTGATGTCATCCGTGGCCTCACTCGCGATTTTGGGGTAATGGATAATTTCAATACGCCCAATCCAATAGGGGAGTGAGGGAGAGGTGGGGGTGGTGACGTCATACATTTCACCAATGACCATCACAATCGCAGTAGCAATGTTGGCTTGTAGTCATTAGTGGAGTCGTTTTGAGAAGCTTAAGTTGGAAATATTGCAGCTGTGAAATATCGAGAAAAGCCTAGAATGAGGTTCCGTATGGGGTGAAAATAAGATAGAATTGAGACCGTTGCTGGTGCGGTATAGTCAGTAAAGGATGATACAATAAACAATTATTTCTCGGGAGGAAAACTAACCTGCCGTCGATATTGTCACTGATTGACTGGGATACTACGCGAAAAGCTATATGGAGCACCCCTTGACAAGTCCCGGGGTCGCATTAGCCATTGCTTGCTCGTGTACGGGTGTAAGGCACCAAACCTCATCCGAATCCACGTTCAGTCTAGTTGACATTGAGGAGCTAGCGTTGATCTTGGTTACGATGATGGTCCAGAATTTGGTAATTTGGCAAACGATCGACCCCGTCGTCATTGTTCATTTAGTGAAAGGCACGTAGGCTAAAAGGGTGGATATTAACAGATGGACGATGAAGGAGAATGGGGTAAAATAAATGCTACCAGTATAGAAAAGTACATGGGTGCCGCTTCGATCCTTCCCAAGGAATAAAAGCATGAGCTGGAAAAAAGAGCAGAGCACAAGTGTCTATATATGTACGTAGCCATGAAATGCTTGCTAGATTGCTGTAAGCGAGCGTATAACAAGAAACTTTACACACATACCTAACGAATACAGATATCAAGAGAAATTGCTCCAAGAGATGTCTTATGGCATTAAAAATTCAGAGAGAATTGCATCTCAGCAGCCTGTCCAAGGGCATAATGTCACCTCCTGGGTCATGCGACTAAGAAAAAAAAAATCAGACCGGCAGAAAATGCATTCAAAGGGAAATAACGTACCCAATTCGGACACAGTTCTTCGGTTTATGAGACTGTTCGATTAGGATTTCTGCCTCTACGCATGCTGTCCTTGCAAAAGTAACTCCATCACGGCCACACCCACCAATGCGCAAAAAAAAATCCTGTTATTTTTGTACCCAATATATACAGCCTGAAAATGGCGTGTTACTGTTGTTAGCACAGTAAATCGGTATTCGACAATCAGACTCACGCATATAATCAGCCTACGCCCGCCTAGGTTCGCTTCCACGCTATGAAAATGTATAAAAGACGTGCATGTGTGCTAACCGTCCAATATAAGAGAAAAAAAATTGCAATCGTGCACATTTCTCTGCACAGGCAGTGTCAATCCCAAAAGTACACCAGCAAGACCATCCAGTTCGGCGAGCAGACAATTCAAGCATTGAAGCCTAAAAAAAGCACCAAAAAGAAGCAAAAGGCAGGTCAATTGTTATCCAAGCACAGTCGGTTCAAGAATTTGGATAAGTATCTGGCACATTGTGAGGACATTGGCACAGAACTGGGGAGCGGTGAGCAACAGATGGTGGTCGTACGGATGAGAGGACAACTCAATTTCTGCGACGGTCCACGGACCAATCGGCAGCGATGATCACGTGACTGGGTCACGTCATGATGCAGCCCCTATTTCCACGAACAGTACGCGACTGCAAGCTAAGTCACGGTTGCTATTGGCATTTGATTGGCATAAATTACGATAGATTATCATGGACGGTATGTGATATGCAAGGAAGCCCAATAGACCTATGCAAGTGCCGTTGCTTGCCTAGAAAGATAGTAGAGAAAATCGCAGCGATGAAGGATGCTATTAACGCCCGACGACCATGGCAGTCGCCTGAGTTGGTGGGAGAACCAGATGGGGACAGTGGGAAATACCGTCGTGTGTATCTTTAGCGCGGTTAATCCTGGTAATATATCAGGATAATCTAGTCTTATCGATGGTTCCATGACTTTACCCTCCCAACCTTGCTACCTTAAAATATAACAGTCACACAGGGTGAGGGGTTCGGTCATAATAAAATAAACCCGATTCGCTCTACGCTTCCTGGTGATCATCGAGCACGTAGGTCACTGTGAATTCCTTGTTCCATTTACATGCAACTTGCTTACAAGTACGACTCAACAAGGGAAATTAGAAGCGCCTCGGACTATGATTGAAGCACATCGCGTACCCTAATATGACTCTGGCAGTGCAAATTTGTGAGAACAGTGTCAGATGCGCCGTGTAGCAGCAAGTCCCTGATTTTCGTACGTCACTTTAGCCAGCGCTATTGAACTGCAATGTTGACTTGAGGCAATATAGTATGACCCCTGCCCTTCCTGAAGTGGATGCGACACTCCTCTCTTGTCCAGTGAGCGCTTAGCTCCATTCGGCCAGCTAGGTATTTTAATGTACAATCAGTTCCGACACTTTACCCCATTGAATATTGAATGAATAGGAAATCAAGGCCACTGGCGAACAGTTTAAATTAGAAACAGCCCCTGCTTTTCGTAATTTGCTTTATATAGACATTCATTTCTGTGTTCTATAGTTCTCTGTGGTCGACTTTGCTATATTATTTAAGTATTTTTATCTGCGCTTGTTTTCATCTTATTTATGTTGCAATACAGTTCAGAGCACTTTCCCCTGAGCGTGGAAAGACATCAAGTCATAACACCCACAACGCTATATTGAATGCGCCTCGGATAGTGCCAGGCCTAGACTTACTCCACCGCACATTTGCACCCAGTCCCTTCGTTTCGCATATTGTTGAGAAAAACGCGTAAGATTATTAAATTTAGGTGCGAATTCTTTGCTGCGCTCAACGGCCTGTTCGGGTGTCAAGGAGTACGCTATGAATCTTTTTATATGTTATTTTTTAATTCTTTTTTGTTTTTTGGTTTGAAGTGAAGCCTGTAGGCTGCTTAGTATTGAGTCTCACAGACCAGGTATAAAAGCCATGCAACATAGTCCAGACATCTCCAGGAAATTTGTTCTTTAAGAGCTCTTCCCCCAGAATCACTCGAATCATCGCAATATGACTTTCGCTCGACTCGCCTCGATCGTTGCTCTCGCTGCAGTCGCTTCAGCCGCTCCAGCCGCCGTCACTTGCCCCACTGGCCAAGTTACCGGAAATGCTGCGTGCTGCGGTGAGCCTTTGATTACCCTGGAATAGGGTGCTCCAACGATTGACAAAGCTAATTGTTATCGTTTTTAGCTCTCTTCCCAATTGTGGACAACCTTCTCCAGGCCCAACTCTTCGACGGTGGAGAGTGTGGAGAGGAGGTAAGAAAGAATCTATGAATGTATATGATTATATGATTAATTTTAGATTTATTTTTTAGGCCCATTCAGCGTTACGTCTTTCCTTCCACGACGCTATTGGCTTCTCTTTGCAAGGAGGTCTCGGAGGTGGTGCAGATGGCTCCATCTTGGCTTTCAACCAAACAGAAACCGCTTTCAGTAAGTTTGAATGACTATCAATCATAGAAGCCGGACATTAACTGTCGCCGTTACAAATAGGCGCTAATGCAGGGTACAATCTTCCTTATTTGGGTATGAAACGGCGCACTAACATCCTGGTCACATTATTACAGCATTTCCGACATCACAGACGAGCAATTCCCCATTTTCCTTCAATCTGGACTGAGCGCTGGTGATTTGTATGTTTCTTAACACCCTTCTATACGTTGCAAAAGTGTTTACACTGACATACCGATCTTAGCGTCCACCTCGCTGCGGCCGTCGGTACATCTAACTGCCCCGGTGCTCCAAGACTCAAGTTCTTCTTGGGTCGCCCACCACCGGTTGCACCTGCTCCAGACAACACCGTTCCTAAGCCAGAAGACACTGTCGACTCTATCCTTGCACGCTTTGCCGATGCAGGGTTCTCTCCAGAGGAAGCCATTGCTCTCCTGTCATCTCATACCGTCGCTGCAGCTGTACGTCTCCGAGTCTGCATTTTACGTATTTGGATATTGTTTTAACTTTCTTTATTAAATTGTGTAGGATGTCATCGATGTGACCATCCCCGGAACCCCATTCGACACCACTCCATTCACCTTCGATACTCAAGTCTTCCTTGAAGTCTTGCTCAAAGGTACCCTCTTCCCCGGTACCGGCCCCCATGTCGGTGAAGTCCTCTCCCCAATCTTCGGCGAGATGCGTCTCCAATCCGATTTCGCCCTCGCTCGCGATGACCGCACCGCTTGTTTCTGGCAAGACATGGTCAACAACCAAGAACACATGATGTCCGCTTTCGCTACGGTCATGGCCAAATTGCAAGTCCTCGGTCAAGATACTACTCAACTCATCGATTGCTCCGATGTCGTTCCCGTGCCCCAGGTGCTTGCTAATCCAAATATTGAATTCCCCCCAACGTTTGGAACTGCTGATCTTGAGCTCAACTGCCCGTCGTTGACATTCCCCAGCTTGGCTACTGCTGCTGGTCCGGCTCCCACCGTCCTTCCTGTCCCTGGCTCTTAGATTCAGATAGTAGCCACTTTGAGGCCTTGATCGTTATGGTAGAGCCCCGGTGTATTTCTCTACCATTGATGTTGTATTTTTGGGCAAAATGTTCAAACCTTGCTTTTTGAAATCATTCGCAATGAATCAGTTACAGTATCAAACTAATAGCGCTAACGCGAATGCCCAATGAAAGTGTGATCTGTTTAGGGTTTACGCCTTCTACGACCATATGTGTAAAACCTGACACCTTCTACAAGTCGGATATGGTGTAACGGCTAACATTGCCGCCTCTCATTATGAGTGCTCGCGGCAGCTCGGGGTTCGATTCCCCGTATCCGAATTTTTTCGCACTTTCGCAGTTTTTTTTCTGCGATGCGTCAGGAGTAACCCATTAGACAAGTTTAAAATCTTGTATCATATGGGTGCCATTTATTTTATGGGGCTCTGGGAACGAGAAAGTCAAAGAAGGCGAAAGAACTTTCAATCTTCTTCGTAGCATGTGGAGCCACAGAGACATAATTGATTTCTCCCAGATTCCGCAGGCGATCATTGGACGGGTCCTCCTTGACTCAACATGGAGAGGTGGACAATTTAAGCACCAAGGCTTTTGATCACTTCCACGACCATATCATTGATATCTTATCTTCCCCGCATTTTTAACCATCGTCTAAATCGACCTTGACCTTATACTCATGTCACCTCAACGAGCCCCTTATGGTACTTGGACCTCCCCTATTACGGCGGAGAGTATCACGAAAGGAGTATGTTTCTGGTTTGGAGCGTACAGATCTTGCTAGTAATTAATGAAGTTACACAGGCCAATTCAATCACCGAAATTCTCGTTGATTCTGTCACTTCTGAGATTTATCATTTGGAGAGCAGGCCATCGGAAAAGGGGCGAAATGTCGTGGTTCATACGTCCACTGACACTGATGTGGTTGGCCAGGTGTGTGATCTGAACTCTGCTTTGCGAAGATAGAGAGACTAATATGAAGAAGTAGAACTGGAATGTGAGGACTATGGTACAGGAGTACGGCGGTGCACCCGCTACTGTTCACGATGGTATCCTTTACTTCTCCAACTTGACAGACGGCAGGGTCTATCGTGTTAGTGTAAAAGGCGGAGAGCCGGAAGCTATCACTCCAGGTATGTTATTTTTTCTGATACATGTGGTCTGAACGACACCTTAACGCTGCCTTGACGTGTTTCTATCCCCAAAGCTGATAAGCCATATCGTTACTCCTCTCTTACTGCTCACCCTTCCTCGCCACATCTCCTGGTTTCCATCTTGGAGGATCACACAAACCCATTACCTGCTGAAGTGCAGACCACTCTGGTTACAATTAATACGACGACCAAATCTGTTTCCACCCTCGTCAAGGGAGCAGACTTCTACGGAACTCCGCGCTTCTCTCCTGATGGTAAAAAGATCAGCTGGACGCAATGGTATCATCCGGATATGCCTTGGGAAGGAGGCATGGTCTATGTTGCTGACGTGACAGTCCAAGGAGATGCTTTGTCTGTATCTAATACGAAGCATGTGGCCGGAGAGAAGGTGAACGTTGCTGCAGGCTACGCAACTTGGGCGTCAGACAACACCCTTATCTTCATTAACGATGTGAGCGGGTACATGAATCCTTGGAGATACGACTATGCCTCTGGGAAGGCCAAAGCCATCTTCGCGACTCCAGTGGACGAGGACTTTGGGTTCCCAATGTGGGTACTCAACTTTTTCCCTTATGCCATCTTAGATGGTGCGGGAAAGACAGGACTTTTCACGGCCATCAAGGAGGGCAGATATGTGTTCTATACCGTCGATCTGGAAGGCTGCATTGCGCCAACCTTGATTCCATCACCATTCGCCGTCATCGAGAGTCTGGTCACCGTCGACAAAAAGACAGGGCTGGTAGCGTTCAGTGGTCAAAAGACCACGGAAAAGACGAGTATTGTGCAATGCTCTCTATCTGACCTTCGAGATGGGAACTTCAAAGTTCTTAAGGCTCCCAAAAAGGACAGCGATTCAAAGGATAAGCTACCAACGGATATCATTTCTGAACCTCAGCCAATGACTCTGAAGGTCGGTTCTAACGAGGAACCGCTTCACGTTGTCTATTACCCTCCCTTTAATCCTGCTTATGAAGGTAGTAGCATTGACGGAGAGAAGCCACCTTGCGTCGTTAACGTGCATGGAGGACCTACTGCCTTGACTACACAGGGGTTAAATTGGGGAAAGCAATACTTTACGAGTCGAGGTTGGGCGTGGTATGTTCACTTTCATCTTTCTGGATCTCTCACTCAGAACATGACCTTTAGGTTGGACGTGAATTATGGAGGTTCATCTGGCTATGGCAGAGAATACATCTCGCGTCTGGCATCCAGCTGGGGACTCGTGGACGTCGCGGATTGTATAAACTCTGCATCCATCCTTTCTTCTGCACCACATTTCCTTATTGATCCCAAGCGCGCCGTTATCCGTGGCGGTTCTGCTGGTGGGTTCACAGTCCTCGCCTCCTTGTCCATCGCGGAACTGGTCGGAAAATCCAACGGCTTCTTCGCTGCCGCAACTAGTTTGTACGGAGTCAGCGATCTGGAGAAGCTGAGCGAATTCACCCACAAGTTTGAGAGTCGCTATCTGGATAAACTTGTGGGAGGGACCATTGCTGAGGTTCCGGAGATCTATAAACAAAGATCCCCTGTCTTCCACGCTGATAAGATCGTCACGCCTTTGCTGGTATGTTGTTATCTAATCTCAATACCCCTATTTCTAATGATTGTACACGTCTAGATCCTTCAAGGGGAGATTGACATGGTCGTTCCAAAGGATCAGGCCGAGACGATTTACAAGAGCATTAAGGAGCGGGGAGGCGTTGTTGAGTATAAGCTTTATCCGGGTGAAGGTCATGGCTGGAGACAAGAAGCGAATATGCGGGACGCGTATGAGAGGGAATTAGGCTTCTACGAAAGGGTTCTTGGGTTGAAAAACTAAACGGCTTACTTATTCAACAGTCGGAAAGACTTTGAAATGTATTTTTACTTTTATGAATAACAAAGGTTTCACGTTCGACTATTATTTAGTCGACGCGCAATGTGTATTCGTCCAATGAGCGCTTAATCTTTTCATACACCTCGCTCTCCGCAACCACTTTGCTGACGATGGTCTATGAGAACCGAATGTGTTCATTAGCTGAGGTAATGAATAACAAATTATATAATACCTTCTCGTTTAGCCCATTTTTTGTGATGTATTCGCTCAAAAGTGTGGCGTCGTTGGATATCTAGATCACCATAATGAAGCACCGGCGTCTGTTATTTCATTTCACTTCAACTTGACAACGCGCACATACCTTTTTCCAAATTACGCCAAAGTTTCCTAGCTTTGATACAAGGCCTCTGCACTTTTCAACCAAGACTTGGACATCGGAACCAGTACGGCGGATGGCAGCAAGTTTGGATTTGATCTCCTTATCCAAACTGTCAAGCTTCTCTATTGCCGCATTGAGTGTCATTTTATCCGCTGGTAATGATACATACATGTATTAGCGATAAACCTCGTATTGTAGGGAATCTTCACCTTTATAACTGGCCTCGCTGTTGAAGAAGTTCCCAAGTTCTCGAAAACCTTCGAAAATGTTCTTTTGGAAGGATATTCTTCAACTGCGAGTGGGATAGGGCAAACGATTAAAAGGTACTTACCTTGTATCTCCCTTCTTCTTCTTCCGAGTCGTCCTCATCGTCGTCCTCATCGTCGTCCTCATCATCGTCTCTTTCCTTCTTATCCTCCTCCTCCTCCACATTATTGTCCTCCTCTTCGTCATCCTCGCCCGAACCATCATCTTCACCTTCATCCTCAGTGTCTTCCTCATTATTCGAAGACGTAAACGATGACCCTTTGGACTTGAATCTGGAGAGCTGTCATAATATGGAGGCTTAGATATATAATGAAGAAGAACCACGTAAACCAATTTACTTACAAACTCTTTGCTTCCAGCTGACAGACGATCAGACAGCTTCCCGCTGGGGCAATGTGCAGTTGAACATTCAAAGCGCAGGAGATCGCTGAATCAACTCACTTTTCTTTGATTTTGGCTGCAAGCTTCGTAATCTTCTCCGATAGTTCTTCCAAAACTTGTTTACTTTCCTTTTCGAACGATTCCTCGGCCTCGGTCACCTGCTCGTATAAGTCGTTCAGCTCTCTAATTACTTCGTCCACTCCAGAATCCAACGGGCCAGCATTTGCTTCGGCTGCTTCAGCAATCTGCGTGGCACGGTTAACGCAAATATTATAATCCGTACAGGAGATAATTTCAGTCACCTTGTCTGCAGCATTCTTTACTGATTTAACACGGCGCTCAACAGGGTAATTGGTGTTTTGGGCCAATGGGACAATAACGGTTACGAACTCTGTGTGTGTGTGTAGCAAGGTGACGTCCACAGCTTTTGAAATTAAAGCTCTACTCACGATCGAGGACGCTATACAGGTTATTCGCCGCTGTTCTGGATTGGTTGAAGAGCTTGTAGTATTTCTTGGCGCTCGATGAGTCAGTCTCTTGCACGGAGAGAGCGTTATCCACATTATAGGAACGCTCACATCATCGATAGCGAGGAGGTCATCCTCAAACTTGGTATCGATAGTGCTGTCCACTTGCTTGATGTTTATGCGAGTATCAAGGAATGCCTTTTGAACATCGAGCGCGCGATCTAAAATGTTCGTAATGTCATCAGAAGCAGACAGGGAACCATATGCAGGTGGGCTTGAGAAATTTTGAGACATAATGGGAGGAATCACTTCCCCCTGTCGTCATTTCGACTGCCTTTATACAGTGGCCATGAGTTCCAGTGTCCACCTATGGTGGAGACTTGCACCTACTTTACTTCTCATGTCATGCATCGTATAAATATTTACAAGTGGGCAGGGCTCTCCAGAGATGTCCATAGGAGCCCAGGTGCATGCATACGTTGCAACATATTAAACGTTAATCAAAGATGTATGTACCGGTTCAGTATTTCATCGGCATTTAGACGAACATCAGTATGTACTAGTATGGTATACTGAGCTGACATATGACATGCCTTCCTTCAAACACAGTCCACTCGCTCCAAATATCTCATTCACTGCGTAGTTTAATCCCGTCAAGTATGACTTATGTATCTGTTATCACTCCAATTGCAATGATATCATCTTTTTTACTATTCGCTTCCGCTTCTCTCTAACTGCGACAATGCTGCGAAGCCAGGAGGCTGCATAACTAAACCAGGATACAAGCAATATGCAATATTTACTACTGAAGGGAGTGGAGGGTTGGAGTTCTGTAGCGAAGAAGGTCATGCTACGTCCAAATTTCCTTGTATTCTGGAGCTATGACTCCCGTTTTCCGCAAATGATATGAATATTGCGCATAACCCATGGGAGGGTTGTGGAGGTTCCACTACATAACTGCGGCAGAAGGTTTTTTTATGGATCTTTTCGAAGCGCTTCCCCACTCAATTTTACGACATATACGTTCGCATTTATATATCATCTATCCTATGAGCCCCCTAACCAGAATTTGATTCCCAGATTATCGAAAAATCATGTCAACCGCCGTCTATCCAAGGATGACTACTATGGACTTATTCGACGACGTCAAGAAATTCGAGCTACAGCTAACCAAGGAAGATGCGAAAAAGGTCGCAGAAGCTGTCAACCAACACCTCCAGGACCCAAGCACCCGAGAGAAGATTCGTAACGAAGTAAAGGACCTTGCAAATACTGTCGTATCAATCGAAGAGGATTTTGCTAGGATTCGGGGAGAGGTAGAGAGAATTGATGATCTCAAGATTCTTCGAGACAAAGAGGATACGGTCTTGACCTATGCGCCAGGGTGGAAAGAGTTACACAATGTAAGAAGTATTCATGATCCTTCGACGAGAATTGTACATTGACGGATTTTGTTGCCGACCAGGATTACACTGACTTGATGGCGCTTTCTCAATCTACGGCAAATAAGGCTTATAGTGAAATAGACAGTGAGACACACTCGTTCCAGGTATTCGATTATGCTTCCACAATTTGTCTAACGCCGTGTTACCTCAGAGCTTCTTCACGTTATAATGCCTATCGCTTCTGGAAATTTCGATATTAAGCGGAAAGACAAGGCAATCAAGGCATACATAGCAGTGAGTGTAGACGTATTTATATGGCTTCGTTTTGCTACAAGGCTCACTTTATTATGCTATCGATAGAAATTAGAAGCCTTCGACGTCGAGGCTCAGGAACATGCTGAGCGGTTCTTGCGTCTTCAACAAAGGGTTGAGCAGTTTCGAGTTGAACTCAAGTCAACAGTGGAAAAGCAGTTGGACGAGGTCAAAGAGAGAATTGAAAAAATAGAGCGGGATATCAAGGCCCTTCAGGCCGAACTAGATAAGTAGGTGCTTCCTCGAATATCAAATTTGCGAGTGGGACCCCTAAGAGATTCATTTGTTCACGAACAGGACATCGGGATTTGTACGCGTGGATATTTCATTCCGTCAATCGTTCAAGAGGCTGATTCTTTCAATTTAGCTTGCAGGTGCTTGGGAAGCTTTGAAGCTCGCTGGACCCGATATTGTAAAGGGGGCAGGTAAGTCTACTGGTATCGGAGCAAGCATAGGAGGGGTTGCTGCTACCGCCGGGATAGCTGCTCTGGCACCAACTGTTGGGATAGGACTTTTGGTACGTGTTTTTACAAAATTTTAATTATGCTTCTGAAATGCGCATGAATCTGAAAGGTAGCCGGGTTCGCAGCAGTCGGATGGACGATGTTTAAGGGGTACCAACAAAGAGAAGCGCAACGAAAAGGTGCCCAACTTCGCATTGGCAGTTACGCTGCTTATGCTCACATTCCGCTCCGCATAGAAACCGAGGAAACGATTCGTGATCTTAAGCAAGAGAAGGAAGCGCTGACGCTACGGGAGGAGGAACTGAAGAAGGCGCTAGAGAGGCTTGTCGATCTTGACAAGACCTTCGATCATTTGATCGATCGTCTGGGGGCCATTCACGGTGTTTGGAGGATGGTGATTTTCAGACCACTTTATTCATATAAAATTTTACTTATGGTTAAACGTACCAGCTTATTACCGACGCACAAAGGTTGAAGAAAAAGCTTGTTGACATTGATGAAACGGATGATGATCTGGTGCGTGGTCACGCCATCGATCCAGTTTATCCGCGTCTATTAATAAGAAGGCACTTCATCACAGATAACGGAAATGACTGCGGCCACGGTGAAGGCCACCTATGAGGCCCTAATGGATGCTATTAACACGTATGCGGCTGCGACAAAGAGATACAACCCTTGAACGTTGGAACCGCAATGTTGACCGTCTTCACAAACCCCAAACAGAAGGCGATCGCCGATGGTTCAGTCAGTTAATCTCCGTCGTGGTGTTTGTTGCACATGACATAAAGAAGTGAAGTTTGAATTCAGTGGATAAATTAGCGTATCGTTGCTGGGTGTGATGTAGCATATTACATGGGTGTTGTGATCAAGAAAGTCCATCAGTGTATGAAAACAATGTCTTGTCTAATCGTGATTGGGTCGTTACAATCCATAGTCCTCCATAAGCTCACGTACTCCCTCCATACTACTCGCAATGCGGGGTCGGAAGATGACCTTGAAGGGGTGGGGATGGGCGTTTGCCGATTCCGTGAAGGCCAGAACGTCAATGGGCGACGTTGGGTCAGGATGGATGGAGAACGCCTAGAAGACGAGAGCGGTGTTGAGGAAGATGGAACTGGAAAACGCGATAAGACGTTTGTTTTGACTGAAAATAACGCTCAAACTTACGATGTGGCCATATGCGATCCAGGACACACTCTAATGAAAGAGACAAATCAGTACCGAATTAAATGTGATGGCGACAGTTGAAGGATTGAAACGCGGCATACCTTCTCCCGAATCCAAATGGATACGATTTAATATCGTCTCTTAGTTTTCCATCTTTGTTAATCCACCTTTGAGGGTCAAATTTCTCGGGATTAGGGAAGTATTCAGGATCACGGCCGACTGCCCACACGTTGCCAATAACAGTGGCTCCTTTGGGGATGAGATAATTTTGCTACAAAAAACCTCAGACGCAGTGCTATAAGGAGAGTAAATGCGAATGCATACCCAGATGATGTCTTTTGTCGTTTTATGTGGTGCACCTGAGAAGAGGACGAGAAATGAGATGGGAGCGAGGCAACGTGGATGACAACATACCTCCTGCAGTCACTGGACGCCACCTGAAAGTTTCCAAAACGAACGCCATGGTCTGAGGTAGTGAGTCCGCATCAGAAGGGATTGGTGCTGCGGAGACAATGAGAAATTGACGTAGAAGTAAAAGGATATTCACAAACATACCTCGTTCACTTCCAATCACCGCATCTAACTCTTCCTGTACTTTTCTCTGTGTCTCTGGGTAACACGCTGCAGCCATGATCGCAATGCTAATTCCTGACGCAGTGGTATCTGAACCGGCTCCGAACATGCTTCCGGCGAGATAAGCTGTCTCGTCCTCATTGAGCTCGAGTTCATTACGACGTTCTAGGAGGTATTTTCCAAATGACTGAGGAACCTCCTCTCCTTTGTCCTAAATAAAATATGGGATGAGATGAGAAGAACTTTAATCGGATGCAAATGGGCGGGTGGGTAGACAGTACCATTTTAATCTTGACGTCGCGTAACTGCTTCTTGAATAGATTAAGCTCCTCGGCGTGTCCGTCTTGAAGCTCTTTCAAGTAACCTGGAATATAGCTTGGGTTTTCGGCTGTCAGAAACCGGTAGATGGTGAAAAGAGGGAAGACATACCGGAGGAAGGGGTAGGTATCAACTTTCCACATTCCTGGCCTCAAATTGTTGCCCAATCGTGTCAAGCATCGGTTCACCGCAACGACGTCGGGATCATCATATGATTGGGGGGTTTTGCCGTATGCTAACGCCATTACCACCGAGGCCGAATATCTGTCAGCAATAGTAAGCACAACACATAGGAGACGCGAAGTCTGAGGAGTAATGGAAAGCATGCCTCTTGGCGTGTTCTTGATGTTTGTCAGGTGAGGCGATGATGTCAAGAATGTGCTGTCTGGCGTTCTTCATGAGGGTAGGAGCGTAGCCTGCGACGATCTTGGGTTGGAGGTGGGCATGGAGGGCCCTAGTGATAGTAGAAGCGAAATAAGGAAAGCAAGGCGTAATGGTCAATTCTGATGAATAAGAATGTAGCCGCAAGTGAGTTCTAGAGGACGTACCTCCGCATCTTCTTGAACCTTTCCCCAGCTGGGGTCAATAGAACCCTCATTCCCCCGGAAAGAGTCTCCCCCGCAGCAATGGATCGCGGTCGATCAACCAAAGAGGCACCCTCCTTTTCCATGATGTCAATTGCCGCTTGGAGCCTTCCAATGACGATGACTGTTGTGAAGCCCTGGCGCAACGAGAAAATGGGACCATATTCTTGCGTCCATTCTTCAAACTTGCGATAAGCACTGCAGATTGTGTAAGTGAAGGCATGCGTCGTCATAAACCCTTTATTACGCACTATGCCTTAGGGAAGGTATTTCCGAAGAAGACGTTTCCAGGCGGGCCAGGTGGAAGAGGCAGTTTTTGTCGATTTAGGCGGTGATGAATGTATAGTAGCATTGTCCAGCACAGTAAGACAGCCGAGATCGTCTGGAGATGAGGCTGGACATAGTGGAGGTAGCTCTCTGCCAACGACATCGAGAAGAAGTGCGGTGAGATGGAGTGAATGGTGTATGTTCTTCAAGGGCCATTATATATATATTATGGTAGACCGTCCTGTGTTCCGTGGGCATGGAAGATCCGGGCTCCATGCAATGTTTCGCAAATGATACATGTCCTCACGTGAGAGCGGATTACCTGTACTAAGTATGTTAAATATTCGTTCTTCATGCCGTAGAAGTTCAATCTTAAATAGACAGGGTACGAACCAGCTGTCATTTCAATCCTGGAGGTACGCGGCAATGATTCCAAGGTGCGACTGCGACGGGTGCGTCATCAACAAATTCCGCTTAAGGTCATGACCTGGCATAAGTATTTAAAAACATATTTAGTTTATGATATTCCAAGAATTTCAAACATATAGTGACTCACGATCTTTCAACGCCCATCTACTTTTACAGACATTCAACAGACATACAAGGGGGCACCACTGGCAAGTTGAGACCAAGAAGGGAAACCTGGTTTGCGATGCGTGCTCGCCCAAAATGGTAATTTGACAAGCTTGGCTGAGTGGCGTGGGTGTCTCGTCCTTGCCCATCGGACACGTATCAGTGCACCATCTTCGGCTCTTCGTCGAGCTTAACGATGAGCAAAGGCTGAGCCAGGCTGAACAAAGGTCGATTAGGCTGCTGCTCGCTAGCACCAATGACGATGCAAGCGAGAAGTCTATGCCAGATACGACGACTCGGAGCCCTCCAAAATGTAATCTACAGCAAACTTCTGGGACATACACATGGGATTAGTTGGCAAGTGAAGCACTGATGATCAACAAAAGCGATTTAGATGCCATTAATTCTGTTACATCAAACTAGAGGCATAACATACGGTTAACTTTTTATCATAATTGTCAGTGAATATATAGTAGCAAGTCACAACCTCCGCTGGGGTTCATTAATATTTCAGCGAAGAATCACCGAGGACATGCGCGACATATCCAGCTAAGTCCAAATGTAGAAGGCAGAGAGAGGGTGAACTGGCTTGACAGAGACGAGTGGTAATCGATGAATTATAAGCGCGTTCCTTAAACGAATTGAGGACTTCCTGGTTTTGGGTAGGTGAGCTGCACGCTATAATTAATTCTTAATTTCCGTTTTAATTTATAAATACTCACAGACTCTATAAGATGTCAATGCACCTGATGATTAGGATGTCGACGGCCGATTTCTTCGATGAGTTCTTCAGCCAGGATCAGCCTGTAGTTACTATTAAGGTAGAGGACAAACACGATCTACTACCCCACGTGCCGTGACACAAAGCGTGACAGCCACTGTCTAGAAAGGAAGGTGCGAATTGGTGGCCTTAGATGCTCGCCGTTTCGTGAGGTGATAAGGAGATTTAGTAGGAATACAGGTATCTATAGAAAATCGGTACTTCCTTAATTAAAGAACGGGTATTTTAGAGTATGTACGCAAAATTATAGAACATTATACAAAGATTTACGACCGCAATAGCATTATCTGTGAGTAATCAACTGTGTGAACCGTGCTTCTCAAGAACGACAAGCCATGTGAATTAAAAAATACCCGCCTTCTCCAATTCATCCATGATGCTTTCGGGTAGGACACGGTGTCCTTTGTACTTCCTTGCTGCCCAAGCAGCTTGACGACCATTCAAGCCACGAGAATATGCATCAATGAAGCGTGCGGATCGATTAGCAAAGCGCCTCATGGTCTCGAGAGGAATGGACTGGAGTGAATCAAGTGCATTCTTCTCCAGTGCATCCTCTCGTGATGATTCTGGAGCCATACGGTAAAGTCTTTTTGCAAATCCCCAACACTGTTCAATGAAATTTAATTCACAGTGAAATTTTGGCAGGAAAAGCACTTCGACACCGAGGGATTGGCAGGATGATGAGAGCATTGAGGGGACATCCATGAAGTCGGGTTGGTTGTACAAAACTCGGCGGCAGCAGCAGGTAGATGCACCAGGTAAGCAATTGAAACTCTTGCCACATTGGGCCTTGAGTTTGCTATACTGACCCAATCCTCGTTCTTCAAGGATAACGGCCATCCCTTTAAAGACTCCCTGTCGTGGATGACCTGGCGGAAAATACAGGGATTGAGGGGTGCCATCAGGTAGAGTTGTATCGGCCATCGGAATCTTGATTTTTGAAGGTTTTCCATCAGGTTGATAAACGATCTTGCCGGTTTCTGGATCACGTTGAGTCACCTCCACCAACCAATTGGAGTTTAGAGGGGGAGTGAATTTAGGCATTTGACGAGCGGAAAGAGCATCTGGCGCCCGTTTAAGGTGAGTTGAAGCGTTGTCATAAATGAGAACGTGCTCATATTCTGGGTAGAATTCTTTGAGGATAGCGATAGCATCTGTGGCTTGATCACAGATATCATCATTGGTAAAGTATCCGTCTCGAGCCTTCCCTGGTTTCATGATGCGGCGTGCATTTCTTGAGTTATCAGGTGAGCGCAGCCACCCAAAATTTGCAGAAACAAAATCTGCGATCATTAACGAGACACCTTCACCTTTAGCGTAAGGTTTTGCTGGCCCATCTTTTGGATACCACGATTTTCGGCGCCTATCGTGTGCATAAAAAATGGTCTCATCATGAAACCATGCAACGACTTCCTTCCCTTCGGGCCGCGGTCCATAAATCTCTGCAGGTAAGCCTTCCCTTGTAAACTGCTGCATCCGTTGCTGAAGTTCTTCATATCTTGGAATGAAAATGTTGTCCCTGTATTTTCGTACATCATCGCGCTCGTGCCCATCAGCATATTGGCCCTTTTTGGGCTCTGACCAACGAAATCCTAGGGCATTGAGATAACGTCGAGCTGTCCGTTCTGATATTTTCTTGTCGATATCGTGTTTTGTTTGCACATCTTGACTGTTGAGGTAGTCCATTAACTTCTTGGCGGTAATGTCTTTTCCTTGCTCGAGAAGAAACAGATTGATATCGTTTGTCAGGTCCTCTTCCATCAGCAACGACTGGCTCCATTCACCGAAAGGGTTGATAGGGAGAATATTTCGATCCTCAATGAACTGGCGGCAAAGATGACGAAGCCGGCGGGCGCAGTATTGAGTTGGTCGCCGAGACGCAAGAGCTGCAGAGTAAGAGTAATGTGCCCATGCACCAATTGTGGATGATTTTGCATCCACATACA
>NHTK01006012.1:0-39652 GCA_002938355.1 Panaeolus cyanescens | reverse complement strand
TTTGATTTTTTAGTTGGTTTTTCAAGTTGGTTTTTTGATTGTTGAATGGTTTTCGTGCTTGGGTTGGACGTTGGCGCTTTAGCGCAGTGCTTGGCTATGTGCATGTGCATGTCACGGTTATGACGACGATTCCTGCGATTTAGTATACCCCCCTTTCCTGCTATTGCTCTGTATCGATATGTCAACAATTGCTACCAGGACCACTTGGGCGGCGTCCCTGGTATCGTGTTCAAGCTCTCCTGCACCCTCACGCTCCTTTTATCTCCCTCTCGCTCGCTTTTAGCGCTATCAATCTTGTCAATGGACGCTGAGGCTCGAGTGCTTCTCTCTACCTCCTCCCATACGTCACTTTATCATGTACTACTAGTACTTCAAGATGCAGTCCTTTCTGTCCTTTATATTTTAATTTGATTTAATTTATTGATATCGAGTATTTCTACGTGGTGTTTTATTACGTTTTTGTTTTACTCGAATGAAATTGCATATGAAGCCCAGGTTCAAAGTGGTCTGGATGCTGCTTGGGCACAGGTAAATCGCCGTGCAAAGCGATGCGTAGCATCACCCAGGCCAAGGGAACGCAGCGACGTATATTACACGATAGCGGGGATATGATAGAATGATGCTCGTTGTCATACTGAGTCTAGTTCTCTGTTTTATACCGTATTTTTTGCATACCTGTATAATAAAATGGAGCAAAGTCCCTCCACCTGCGTTCACTCTTTGCACGGATACCAGGAAGAGACTCAACCGTCGAACTTGGTGGAGGAACCCATCCTTTGATCTTCACCCCCATGAATCCTTCTAAAGACGCATAGAAGGATCCTTCGGGCGTCGGAGAGTGTATTGTTAACTTCTTCAGTGAGGGACAGTGGATCGCTATGGTGTCCAGCAACACAAACTAACAAAAAGACGAAGTGAATCATAGAAGCAGGAGCGACATACGGACAACCTACTACGAGATTGGGCCCTCCCACATCCAATAAATCATGAGAACCTTCCTTATCTCCTCCCAGCTGCCCATACCCCAGCCCCAATCCAAGCGACTCCAAGCGCGTGCATCCAGCGATTGTCGACTGATACGACTTGCAAAATCACCACTTATCCTCGCGGGCAAGAGAAATATCCAATTTTGCTTTTGGTTGGTTCAACACATGCTCAGGACGATGGGTGCAAATGTACTAAATACGCACTGGTGGAGTTATAAAGCAACGAATCGAAACTTTAACACAGACAAGCCTCTTGATTAGGTCACATAACTACTGTGTTACGAATGCTCGATTTCATCGTCTACCGTCTCACGTCTCCGATAGCCTATACCGGACACCCTGCTTATCTGTATTATAAACCGCGGTAAAGCCCTCCCAGCAACAATGAACCATTGCACGAATATAAGGAAGAGCTTTAGGTGTCAAACCGGGTGGAGGAACCCATCCTGTGATCTTCTCTTCCATCAGTTCAGACCCGAAGGAAGAGTCTCCAGGAGTCGGAGCGTATATCGTTAACTTCTTCAATGAGGGACAGTGGATCGCTATGGTGTCGAGCAACACAAACTAACAAAAAGACAAAGTTAATCATAGAAGTAGAAGTGCCACACAGCCGACGTACCACAAGATTGGGCTCTTCCACATCCAACAACTCAGAAGGGGTTCTCCATTTCGAGTCTCCTCCCAGCTGCCTAAACCCCAATCCCAATCCAAGAATTTTCAAGCGCCTGCATTGAGAAATTGTCGATTGATACGTCCTGCGAAAGCACCATTTATCCTCCCAACTCAGAGAAATTTCCAACTCATTGAGCGTCTCGTAATGGCGAACCAGCCCTTCTTCATAAAACCGCTCAGCACTGCCAAAGATGCCATCGACAGAGAAGTCTATCGAGCTGTTTTTACACAGCTTGAACGATTTCAATCCTGCGTACGACTTCAAATACGCCACGAGCGAGTTTGGTGCCGCGTCCACGGCGATATGTTGTAGTTGAATTCCCGCATCCTTGATGGCGCTCCAGAAGTTCTCGAACATCCTTTTACCCTTCTTCGACTTCACAAAATCCGGAGGGGATTGAAGTAATCTGAGGGTTGAAAGCTGTGCAAGATGAGGAACGAGTGTTTTTGACGGAACACATCTCTCCAGATGCAACGTCCTCAACCGGAGGACTACAGAGGAGTTGCTACATTGCTTAAAAGCAAAGGCGGGTAGCTTATTCCTCCCAGTCATTTTTGAGAGGCCGAAATTAAATTTGAAATGCTTCAGCGAAGTTTGGGATTGAGCCATGACCTGTGCGAAGGCTTCCATGACGGGGCGGGAGACTTCGGTGGAACTTTGGCTGAAACCGCTCAAATATCTGAGATTTTTGAAGCGGCTGAGCAGGGGAGATCGAACATCAGGTAGGTCAACAACCACCTGCTCCAACCGTGGATATTGGGAAACAATTTCGGCGACAATGCCCTGCAACACTGCAGGGTCCTTGGGTTCTGGATCCCAGCTAGTAAGTAGAAGTACATACATTGAATGAGTCAAATGGAACAAATGAGTATTACAAGATTGTGGGTGATAACAACTCACATGAACGTCTGCACGTTGCGTAAAGCCTTCAGGGCAGGTATCAAAACGTGCATCACCTCCTCTGTGTCATTGGGCACACGAATTACGTCGTCGTCGTCGTCGTCGTCTTCGTCCTGGTCTTCAGAGTATTCGCTCTCCGCAGGCTCAAGTTTGGATAGGTACGAGTCATTTGCAACGGACAAGGACTTGATACGTAAATGCCTTATAGCATCCACGCGTCGATTTGCCCCTCCACCCATCCATCTCAACATATCTAACTGTGGTCGGATCCTCCCAGATTCGTACCGATAGCCTCCATCTATCTGGATGTCAATGACTACTCCACAAAGAACATCCGTCGCAATTATATCCGCAAGTGCGTTACACGTGAGACGAAGATCTTTGCGATCTCTGTGTACGAGCTAGAATGTAAAGTACAGAGTTACTAGAGTCGGAAGAAAACCCTTCATTGGTTGTATGAATACTCACGTAGCTTGATATTTTTAAGAGAATCTCAGCAGAGAGAGATGTAAGAGACATGATGATGATGGGGAGAAAGGTGCAGCATGGGTGGGTTCACGTTGATTCACGTTACAGGATGACCCAGGGATGTTTATGGGCACAGCCACATCAAGGATCTATCTATCGAAGGTGCCCGTAAATGGCATCCCGTTCGGAAGAAGGTTGGTATGTCCCAATTTTATTCTGCAACGAATAGGTCTACAACTTTTGTACTAATCGGAAGAGGTACTACCAGTAACAAAGTCCCAGTATGCATTGAAGTGTTTGTATCGATAAAAGCCATCATCATGCAACTTGGGGTTGAAGCATGAAAGTGGGTGATAGTCTGGTACTTGTACAGTGACTTGGAATGCAGGATCACGGTGAGCAATGTCTTCGAATCTTCCTTCCCATGTCAACAAGGCATCCTGAGTGAGGTCCCACAACGCCTCCATACGGGCAGATTCCATGTGGTTAGACGAGGTATCCCTATCCGGGAATGGGTGGTAGATGTTTACTGTTCGCATACCAGGACATTTTTTGAAGATGGTATCGAGAAGGATGTGCTAACATACCCAGCCTATGAGCTCATCATTGAAATGATTATTTACAATAATTACTCGTACCAGAGTTAATTTTTGGTCATACATTCGACCATCTTCCAAATTGTGCGGTGGTGATTCGAGCTGACCAAACCCGAATCCCAAACCGAGCATTTTGAGAGCGGTGCATTGAGCGATAAGGCTGGAGGCAAGCAACGAAGAGAAACACCATTTATCTTCGTAGGCCAGGTGCAGATCTAATATCTCCAGGGTGGGTACATGTCTGGGGAGGGATTCGAAGTAGAATCGCTCGGCGTCAACATCATCGTGCGGTCGGTTGACCACGGAGGACATTTCGTTTTTCAGGACAAAGGACTTCAAACCTTGATAGCTCCCAATATAGTCTACCAAGGACGACGGAACTCTATCCACTTGGATGCGCTCGAGCTGGATCCCCCTATCCTTCACAGCAAGCCAAAACGTTTCCAACGAAGGCAGAGCGAAACCACTGTCCGAAGGGATGTCGATGATTTCGATGGTGTTCAAGTGAGAAATGCGAGGGAGGAGAGGGATAGGAGAATGTACACGAATTAGGGTGATATTTCGAAGAGGGAGAATAGACCCATTGGCACGGCAATGTTCGAAAACGTGGTCTACCATGTATTCTTGACCTTTTACACCGGTAAAAGTGAGCGATCGCAGCTTTGGTGATTGGACGATCGCCTGTGCAAAACCAGTGATGACTGGGACTGGGATAACGATGTCATCATTAACCGCGTAGGATCTGTAGGCGATGGACTGCAAATTCTTGAAATGATGCAGTACTGGGGTAGTAAGATGGGTCAAATATACTTGGATGCTTTCGAGATGACGGTAGGTGGATACGGTCTCGGCCACAATATGGTGCGTAGTAACAGGATCCTTGGCTTGAACCTCCCACCTGCCAGTCGACGTCACTCTTGTTGGTCAGCAATTCGGAGAATATGAAAATCGACTCACGCAAAGGTATGGACGTTAGATAGGTTAAGCAAGCCAGAACGGAGGTACTTCACAAAGTCCCGTTCCATGGAATTGTATTCATCCACGTTAACGAAACTTCCGGGGTAGTTGTAAGGCGAGAGCGAGATTATGCTCAGCTTTTGAATGGCTCGAATTCGCGATCTATGCTGTGGGGGTGGATCTGCAAGCCATTGGATGAGTTCCAAATGGTCGGATATCTTGTCGCTATTAGCCTCAGGCCCCTCTACCCACAAACTTATGGATTTAAGGACGATGAGTGCAAACACGTCTGTTACTGAATTGGACACGAGTCGAAGGTTTTTGTGATCCGAGCATTCGAGCTGTAAGTCAAAATTAGTTAGAGGGGTGATGACGATGTTTAGTTTAGTATGTGGATTGCTCCTACATAAGTTCCAATGTTTAGCAGCAGGTCATCGGAGAGATTCTCTAGCATCGTATAGTCCTGAGTGATATCAACAAAGTCAAGATCGGTCAAGATTTGTGACGACTTTCATCATCATGCATCATGGATCGGCCACTAAGTACTCACGTGACTGGTAGGCAGCTTCGATCTGACAATGATTCTGAATCTCTCAATCTCTTTCCGAGTCCCCCTGCACTGACATTCTATCTTACTCATCATAATAAACATATTATCAGGCCCACATAATACATAATGTCGAACGTAAAGAGTAAGCTTTAGATGTGCCAAGCACGGGAATAATTGATATCATAAACGAGTCCTAGCACTGGCAGCTGGTGGAGGACTGGGTTCATCGATATACATACACCCCATTACCGTACGTTGTAAGCTCGAAGAAGTAGTTCGAGTGGTAGTCCGGTACATATACCGTGGTATCTCGAAAGACTGCAGGCCCATGAGCACTGTCTTTGATCGTCCCTTCCCAAGTCAACATAGCGACCCGAGTGAGATCCCACAACCCCTTCATCTGTGCGTATCCCATGTGAGCGGATGATGTGCCTTTGTCTGGAAGGGGATGGTAGATGTTGATTGTCCGTATATTAGGACAATGTTCCAAAATTGTGTCGAAAAGGATGTGCTGTTTAATCAGATTTGAGTGACAAAGGTGAGCGAGATCGATGTAAGAACGAATAAAATATAGCCGCACCAAGTTTGATTTTTTTTCAATGCTCTGGTCATCTTCGGAATCGTCGGATGAGGATCCATCTTGGAGTTGACCAAAGCCAAAACCCAAACCGAGGAATTTAAGAGAGTGCCACTGCGCTATAACACGGGCAAGTGATGAAGAAAAGCACCATTTGTCCTCGTACGAAAGGTGTAAATCCAACCTCTCGAGGGTTGAAGCGTGTCTGGGAAGCGCTTCAAGGTAGAATCTTTCAGCATCGATGTCATCCGATGGCCCATTGACTATGGAAGACCCATCATTGTCCAGGATGAAGAACTTTAAACCTTGATAACTTTCAATGTAATCGACCAAGGAAGGTGGAATACGATCCACGCAGATGCGCTCGAGAGTTAGACCCTTGCCTTTGACCTCCACCCAAAACTCCTGTAAGGAAGGCAAGGAGAAACCGTCCTTTGAAGGAACATTTATCATGACAATGGTGTTCAAATTATCAATATGAGGAAGGAGAGGAAGTGGAGATAGAACACGAAGCAGGGTGAGATCCCGGAGTGGAAGAGCAGATGCGTTAACACGGCAATATTCAAAAACGTGTTCAGAGATGTTTTCCTGACCCTCTGCGGCAGTAAAGCCTAGCGATCGCAAATTTGGTGATTGGGTGATCGCCTTTGCAAACCCAGTGACGACTGGGACTGGGAAGGTGGGTATATCATCCCTGTAAGCACTGTATTCGATGGACGTCAGGTTTTTGAAATGATGCAGTACAGGACTGGTAAGGTGGGTCAAGAATATGTGGATGGTTTGGAGCTGGGGGTATGCAGATACAGTCTCGGCTACGATATGATGTGTTGTATCAGGATCCTTGGCTTGAACCTCCCATCTAATTAGCAACATATAAATTAATGATGCACTTCGGTAGTCGGAGTGGATGAAATATGCTCACATGAACGCATGGATGTTGGATAGGTTGAATAACGCAGGTCGGAGACAGCTTACAACGGCCGCTTCCATGGTGCTATATCTACCTATATTGACGGGACTCTTGGGGCGGTTGTAAGGTGAGAGCGAGGCTATATGCAACTTTCGGATGGCCTGGATTCGAGACTTGTGATGAGGGCGAGGATTTGCGAGCCATTGGAGGAGTTCCAAGTGGTCTGATGTGTTACTATCGCTATTAACCCCAGGGCCCTCTATCCAGATGCGAATGGAGTTCAGCACTAGGAGTGCGAAAACATCAGTCAATGAGCTGGACACAAGCCTAAGGTTTTTGTGATCATCGCGTTCGAGCTGCATTGAGAATCAACATCACTGTCATCAGTATGGGAATGCCAACCGGAAATTGAACGTCTTCCTACATTGGTCCCGATATTTAAAAGCAGGTCACCAGAGAGATTTTCGAGCATTTTATAAACCTGGGTGATATGCACCAGGTCAAGATTCTTCAAGATTGTCGGTGGATTGCCTCAGTGATCGACGAGAATCAGAAGCGAGGTTGCGCTCACCTCAAACTCTGGCTGACCGTCCTCACGTGACATTCATGCTCCTTCGTTCTCTCCCTCATCATCTCTCGCGTCTACCTGTTCTACTTCCTCCTACTCGTCATATTTATCGGATTCAAGTCATAATGCCACCAAAGAGAAAAAGTTCAAACACTTGTGTGGAAGAAAATTCGTCCACGAAAAGAGCGCGACGGTCACAAGCTACTATTGCTGAGAAAGGCGAAGCTGGTGAGCATTCCCGGTTCAGCACGTCTCCTCACCTCAAATTTGATATATAGAGCCTCAGGAGAACGAAACTAAACCAGAACTGACGCGTAATACACGCAAAGGGAAAGGGAAATTGTCAGGAAATCATGCATCAACCAGTCTTCAAAGGAGCGACACCTTCAAAGTTGCTGTTGATGGTAGTGAGGGTAAACGCTTTTCGTTTCCTATCTGTAATCTGGTATTGATCTTTTTATGGTCAGGAACTTGCTCCTGTGAAGAAAATGCTGAGCCTGAACCCAAACGAAAGCGGACGAAAGGGGTGGATGTGTCAAACCCACTTCCCCGAGACAGTACAAGCCTATGGAAGGTGGGTGCACACGTTTCGTCTGCTGGAGGCGTTGAAAATGCAATCCTAAATGCACATGCGATTGGGTGCGTCTCACTTGTTTGTTTGTGACCCCCCAAACAATTAGCTGATCTATGTTTTCATTGCCCACAGAGCAACATCCTTTGCACTCTTTCTCAAATCCCAACGAAAATGGGAGTCGCCCCCATTATCTAAAGAGTCTATTACTCAATTTAAAGCGAACATGTCGACTTACGGATACTCCTCTGCCCATATTTTACCTCACGGAAGCTATTTGATCAACCTCGCAAACCCAGATCGGTATGTCTGCTATAATTAAGCGACTTGAATGTCACTGATGCTTCTACCAGTGCCAAAAGACAGAAATCGTATGATTGCTTCCTGGACGACCTCAAACGGTGTGAGCTTCTTGGATTACAACTGTACAACTTCCAGTAAGCTCAAAAACGTTTTCAGTTGTCCGAGACTGACAACGACAATTACAGTCCTGGTTCTACATTAGGAGAACCATTAGAAGACGCGTTGGGTCGCATTGCGAGCTGCATTAACGACGCCCATGCTGCGACAAATTCGGTCACAATCGTTTTAGAAAACATGGTTTGTGAAAATTTGTCTTGTTATTTTGCGTTTCTACCTACTGATGCGCCATCATCCATAGGCAGGAGCAGGAAATGTCATTGGGTCGGATTTCTCTCACCTCGCATCTATCATCGCTCTTGTAGACAATAAAGATCGGGTTGGAGTCTGTATTGATACCTGTGCGTTCATGTGCCATTTTTTCAACTATCAAAACTAAATCTCTCATAGGTCACGCATTCGCCGCTGTTCGTTGGTTTTTTAGTATATCCTCTCAACAAATTGAAGAAGTTTCTTGCTCATAGGGATATGATATCCGTACCCAAGAGGGCTGGGAGTGAGCATCCTACTTGGTCTTGTCATTGGAACAGAGTCTCATATGTTCTTTAGCGCCACGAGTAAGCTTAATGACTGAATCTTTGCAATTCTGGATGACGAACTGCTTTCAGTCCAGAAATTTGACGAAGTGGTTGGACTCAAGTACCTACGTGGCATGCACATCAACGACTCCAAGACGGAGCTCAACTCAAAACGAGACCGACACGAGTCAATTGGGCTGTATGTTCCTTATTTTCAACATCAATTCACGTCGTGCTCACTACTTTATAGAGGGCATTTAGGACTACAGGCATTCAAACATATCGTCAACGACCCTCGCACGCAGAACATCCCACTTGTGCTGGAAACACCTAGCTTTGAACAACCACGCGAAGTTTGGGGGAAGGAAATTGAGGTTCTGCAACGTATATCGGGCTCGTCTCAAAGAGGAGCTGTGCCAGAGGCGAGGGGCGATGATGACGTGGCAACTGTGCCGGCAAGAGCTGATGATGCCCCTACGCTGGAAGCCTACGTTGAGGAGATACGTCACGCTGTGAAAACCGCTGAAAAGAACGAGAAGAAACCCTCAAGTGCAAAAACCAAGAAGGCTGTTGGGAAGAAGAAAGCAGAACAGACCGACGAGGATGAGGATGAGGAGGCTGAGGGTGACCTCCAGCCAAAGAAGTTGGTCAAGAAAGCAAACGTCAGGGCTACAACTAATACCAGGAAAGGACGGGGGAAAAGGAAGGAAATAGAAGAAGGAGACGGCGATGATTAGTTGATGGATCAATGGTAAGGAGTATGTTTTTCTTTTTACGTTCGCTGTCCAATGATCAAGGTCTCATAGGTGTAAACAAACGCCATGACGATGAAATCAACCATATGTGCCCCACGAGGATAAATCACCAACTTCTCCTGTTGATTTGGTGTCTCTGATAGCCACTCTGCGACCTTACTGTCCGACGTGCGGAACTGGGCGTCCCAGATGTCCAACTATCATGCAACTCCATCAGCTATGCCCTCCAGTTGATAGGGAGCGCAGATTCCTACCCTCAGCCCGCTGTCTGTACAATACCATCTGTATCGCTTTAAATCCGGGCCAGCAAATGCAATACTGTCACATTTCACCTTGAGCCTCCTTGATCTTTTGTCCCGCAACAGCACGGTGTACTCACTTTGTCAATTCACTGAGCAGGCCAAACCTTGGAAAAACGGCGCCGTCTGAGACCTTGTGTCCGTGGAATGTTATCCGACAAGGTTGAAAACTCCGGAATTTTAAACGGGCAATGGTAAGGGGTTGTAGCCTGTCAGGACCTTCTTCAAGCTCGTTCTCGTCAAAATCGTCAGTATTGTGATATACTTCTTGATTAAAGCCGAGTGGGGGGTTTGCGTGCAGGCTGAAAGGCGATGCTATCGCGTCGTCACAACTGATGTCGGTGGGGTCAACGTGGGGGGTGACTGTGGGCTCGCTGGTGAGTCGTAGGATGTCTATCTTCCGTTTTGCCTTGTAGTTCTCCTTTCTGATTTGATAAACTTTCTTTCCGTGTAGGATTACAGAGCGGGTTGTTGCATCTGGATCCCCACAGACGTGGAAAGTGAACATCGTTGGCTCTTATTGATGATTAAGATAGGGGTCTGGAGTATTTAGTGGAGAACGAGAAGCCCAAGTGGCCGATACCGACTGTTGTGAAACCTTCAATACATCGTTCACGCACGCTCACACCCCGCTTTTTGTCATCAGGTTTGTTCATTCCATGTTTGCTGTATATTATGATACTCATACGCCCTAGGTTATTTATTTACGGTTTTCGTAATGGACGAAGATGAACGTCAAAAATATGAGGTCAATCATATGTTGGGCCTCTGGAAGAATCTCCAAGCACGGCGGGACGGGTTTGTTATGGAGGATGCCGAACCTTCTAGGGCTCCAGGTAGCAACCACATCTGTTTTCTTATCATGTTCGTGATATCTTCCCAACTAATTATAGCGTCATCATCAGTATCTTGATCACAACTTCCAAAAGGAACGACGTTACCTCCATGCCATCCAACCCGACTTGCCACACATAGGTGCGTCCATCGGGTGCTGTGAACTTGCGGTCTCTGCACTCAAAGAGGTTATTCAGGACAATCTCCAACGCTTTTGAGGACGACGCACCCAACCAGGAATGAATTCAAAAACGATGTCTTCAAAAACATATGATGTTCATCGACGGTCTTTCCTTCGTATCGGAAGATCGTTGGAGAGAATTCGTGATATTCGATTTCGCCTATCTTGACCCCGTCTGTCCCCTCACTTTCGAATAATTGATCGTAGCTTGGCGGTGGTGGTTCTTCGCCTTTGGCCTCCAGTTCTTTCGCGTGAGTGCTGGAAGCTGGGGAAAGACGGTGAAGGCGTTGGAGCGTCGTGATGCGCTTGGAGACACTGAGAGGGGTGTTAGTCGAGTATATGGGCTTTCCGTCGACTGAGAAAACGGCATTGTCAACGTCGTCCATAAGAGAGTCCAATGCAGACGACAATAAGAACTGGAGGGGAGGCATAGTGTAGTGGGTTTGATTCGGATGCGGTGTTGCCTGAGCCGCTGAAGGCTTTTAACCCGGTGAGTGAGAGAAGGCGATGCTTGTTGATGAGACCTTTATTGATCATGAACACATTCAATATAGCTTTTATCCGCTACAGCTAAATTTAGACTGTATGATTATTTTAATCCGCAGTGCCTCTGATGGACGTCCACAGCTACTTGCTCTCAACGGGGACTCGGTTTGTACGAGAACCTGTTCATCCCTTCATGAAGATACGGTGTAAAATATACCCGAAGACACGGCCCTCCTGGTCCTCCATATATGTCCGGCAACTTCGTCACGCCTTCGGGAGCAGCGTAAGTGCGTACGATATCGTGCAACGCTTTCCACATGTCTTTGATCACATAGTAGTGTACGATGTCATCATCTTCCTCATCTGGAAGCATTGTCAAAAGCTCGAGTGTTCGCAGTGATGGACATTGTTGCACGATATAATCAAGCATACGATGCTATTGCAGTAAGTAGGGGTTGCGAAAACAATGCAGATGAGCCCTACCAGAACTGATCTTTCGGTACTGTCGTCCACCAGGGGTTCAACATCATCGTCCTCGTCAAATCGGGACTCTGAAGGAAGGCTCGCCTCTAGCTGGGAGGAGCTGACCGTTAACAACAAGCGCCTGAGCGCTTTGCATCCACCGATGGCGCTTTGTATATTCTTGTTCCAGCACCATTCGTCGCCCCACTCGCATCGCAAGACCAACGTCTGGAGCGTGGAGCCATGATTTGAGAGTACTTGGTGATTGAATTGCCCCGCCATATTTTCTTCAGCATTCTGCAGCTCATAAAGTCGCAGCGATCGAACGCCTCGACGCCATTTAAGGTACTCAAGCAGACTTTTAGGAAGGTAGTCAACCGTAATTCGTCGTAAAGGTGCCTTCGCTTCAATCAGGGCTGACCAGAACGCCTCCATGTGTACCTTGTACTGAAGTACGTCCTCTGCATTGTATTTTCCGGGAGCTAAAATGGACAAGTCGCGGAGGTAAGATAGGTGAGGAATGAGAAGTGAAGACTCGGTCGGTATGCAGTTGCGGAGGTCGAGGCGGTTCAGTCCCAGTTTTAGTGGAGTGGGGCTCCCAGCGCAACCAAAAGCCAGGTTAAAGCCTCCGGACTGATATTGATAGGGATACCGATAGCTTTCGAAGACTTGGGGACTGGGCAATGGTTTGAGCCAATTCATCCGCCGTGTCTAGATGGTGCGGCGGTGTGCGATAATCGGTGTAGTTCAGCACCTCAAGGCCGCGAAAAAGACGTAGAACAGGTAGCGATGATGGTTCAGTTACGGAGATGGACAGGTTAAGGGTGTTCAACAGAGGATACGAAGATATAATCTCTGCGACATGTTGCGAGTTTGCCACGTCACCATTTGTGATTGACCAGCTACGAGACCCAAAAATGCAAATGAAATCCAGTATTCTGGGGAATAAGTTTCTCACAGACTCACCTAATAGTTCGGACGTTACGGAGAACGCATAATGCAGATTTCAAAGCAGGGAGAAACTCCTGTTCATCATGCTTGTCGGTGCTAATGGACCCTGGCATTGACTCCTTGACTTCATGCGAATGTTTTTCGTCGGCAACATTAACACCTTCAAATGTAATGCGATGAATGTTCAACTCTTTGATATAACCAATGGGCGCCTCCAAAATGGAGACTCCTGATAGCCATAGTAAAACGAGCCAGATGTCCTCCTTTTCACCGCTTATCGTAATCTTTCTGATAACGAATTCAGCGAAGATGTTGGCAAAGCTTTTGCAGGTCAAACGCAAGCTTTTACAGTCAGCGAGCACGAGCTAAAGGTTAAGAGGTCCTATGAGCCACACATGACTCCCGTTATAAAAATGGAGAGACACATACGTATGGCGGCAGAAGGAGAAGGATCTCAGGCATCAGGAACTGTAGGCGCATCGTGGATATCGATTGACCGCGCAGGCGGAACTTGGTTTGATGACGCGTCTTATATACTCCTTTCAATAGGTTTCTGACAAATATTTCTCACAGATGAGTCGACTTATCTACTTGTGGGCGCGGAACATCAACTATTATGACTCGAAATTGTGGACAATCGCATCTAGTGCCAGCGGTCACGATGGTATGCCATCGGCGGGACTGCATTCCAACTCGTTGGTACATACAGTCTACGGATATCTGAATAGCGCTTCGTATGAAAGTCTATTTATCCCTTCATTCATATACTGAGAAAAGTAGATGCTGGTACAGGACCCCCCTGGACTACCATAAACGTCTGGGAGACGTGTTACGTTCTCCGGAGCCACATATGCGCAAAGAATTTCTTCCAAAGCATCCCACATATCCCGCAGTAAGTAACAGTAGACATCATCATTGTCTGGTACTTCTGCAAATGTGGTGTTCAACTCGAGAGTCCGTAGGGACGGGCATTGCTGAACTATGTGATCAAGCATTTTATGCTAAGCGATGATGGTGAGCGAGCGTTGTGGGACTTTGAAATAAAGTTAAACGCACTATTACAGATCTTTCAGCGGTGTCATCTAATTGCAAATTCTGGACGATGCTGTCGTCACCTTCGGACGGTATTGGCAAACTGGACTCCAGTTGGGAGAACGTCACCCCAATCGAAAGATGCTCCAATGAAGCGCACCGAGAAATGGCACTTTGAATTTGTGCATTCCAGCACCATTCTTCTCCGTCTTCGCAACGGACAACGAGTGTAGCGAGACTCGACTTGTGATTGCAAAATGTTTCGTCATTGAGATACATCGCCATGTTGTCGTGAGGTTCCAGTTGCATTTTGCTCACGTCATAGAGCCTCAGTGACTGGAGTCCTCGATACGATTTGAGGTATTCGATAAGGTCTTTGGGAACATAGTCGACAGTGATGCGATTCAGGGTAATCCCTGCATTCGATGCCATTGACCAGAACTCCCTGGACGCCGTTTTATACCTGATCATCTCAGGTTGTGAAAGTCGTATCCTCATCAAGACGGACAAATTTCGCAGGTGGTGAAAATGAGGGAGAAGATTCAGAGAGGGTATGCAATCTCGAAGCTCCATCGTTCGAAGACGTAGTTTGCGAGTGTCCTTTATCGATGGGTAACAGAGCAGCTGGTCCAGGTAGCCAGATTGGTTTGCTGATAAGCTGATAGCCAGCTTTCGAAGTCCAGGGGACTGTGAAATTACCTGCGCTATATCGTCCAATGATTTCCAATTGACCTCTGATGCGCCAGAGACTTCATGATAAGCCACCTTGAATGACTCCAGCTCACCGATCAATTGTATGGCTGGGATGGACATGTGAGCGCAATGATAAAAGTAGAGATCTAGCGTTTTGAGCTGAGAGTAGGAGGATATAACGGCCCCAACCTCACAAGAGGCATGCAGATCTGCAAGTGTGATCGACCACCTTGAGTGTCGAATGAATTGATGCACAAACAGCCCTAGAAAATTATTGCACGTACCAAACAGATTGAATATTTGGCAGTGAAGATAAGGCGGAAATTAGCGTATGTTTTGACGCTCGAGTAATGGTCCTGTTTCCTGTATCTGTTTCGCCTTGTCCGTCGCAGCCTTCATCGTTTACCGATATCTTGCGTATGTAAAGCTCCTTGATGCTCCAAGTAGGTGCGGGTAGAGCGCAGCTCCCAGATAACCATTCCAAAAGCATCGTATTGCTTATATCGATAGAAATCCTGGTGATCACAACCTCTGCTAGAATATTTGCAAAATATTTGCACACTAAACGCAATCTTTCCTGGTCGTGACGGTCAAGCTGTTTGATCTAAGTAAGCAACGATGTATGGCAATAGTTTGTAACACAAACCTGGCGTGCAGTCACGAGTAAAAGCTCGGGAACTAGGGAACTGAGTGACATGCCTGGTTACAGAGATGGGAATCTAGCATTAAGTTCTGGGATGTCCGGCTTTATATATGTATATTTCACTGAGCACGGCCGTTGAAGGCGATGCTTGTCAAAGGTCGATGATATCACCTACGCCACGTTTGGGATCTGTCTATCCGGATCCGAGATCGAGTATTTCATCAATTATCTAATGTAGATTCTGATTGTATCAACTTATCCACTCTCAAGATCTCACGTTTCATGCTGGTGTTTGCGGAGAAATGATAGCTATAGGAAACGACTCAGATAACATTCAGCTTGTGTTCGCAACGCAGATTACAGTCTTTTATAATAGCTTTAGTACTACAACGGACGACTTGGACCCATAGCGTTAACTTCATGAAGTGGGGCTTGGAGTGCGTGGTGGCGACGGCTTTGGTGATAATAATTTGGTGTCCGATCCGGAATGTGAGTGCATAGATAGGCCCCTCATCGTCTGCGGCAGTTGATTTTTCTGAAATGGCAAGATGTTAATTCACCAAGGGACTTTGACGAGGAATCAAAACATACGACGTATGAGGCATATGCAGCAAGAGCAGCTTCATCGCCTTTTGGAATGTCATCCCAGGATCCCCAATCAACCAAATCAACTTTGTAATTATGCAAGTCTTTTCCCTCAATACGTATATTTCCGGGATTGAGGTCTCTGATTGTAAGGCATTAATAAAGGCGCGCAATTGAGGCGAAAACAAAAATAGGACAAACTTGTGACCAGTCCCGTAGTTGATTGCGTACTCCATGGCCTTTGCCTGCACTGCATGCACAAAGGCATCATAAGCACTTGAACCCTCTTCCGTTAACTTGCTGAACCCAGGCTGGCGCGTTACGGTTGTCAAACGATGTCCTCTGTCTTCCTTCATAATGAGAAAGTAGTCTTTGACTCCGCCCTCGATAAAAAAGTCGCAGCGCACAAATTGGTGAACACGTTTTAAACCGGTAATTTCGTGCATGAGCACATGTGGCCTAGGTCGCGTCTTGAAGCCTTTAACCACTGTTCCTTCGCCCGATACAGGGGCAACAAAGCCTTTCATTCCGGCATGACAGTAGCCATGCTCCTGACACAGTTGTGCCCAGTTCGTGTGCGTCTCTTTACATCCCACTAATGGAATTAAATGAACAGTCAGCGTCAACACAAACTAGGAAGAAAGACATAAGGATCGCACTGTCTTCAGGTTTTTTCCAGGGTACAATGCCTTGATTCTCTCGTCAATTTCTCGTGGCCCTGGTTTTCTATTTGAAGGAGCCGCTACTACTGAGGGACCACCAGGCGCTTTGGTGTCCATTGGAGCAGCGGAAATGAATTCCAGAGTGCATGCAATAAGAATTGCTGTCAACGTAGTGCTTGGGCGCATAATTTGATGATAGAGACAATGTGGAAGATTTGTTGGTTCAGGTGAGGAGGGCCAGCCTACTACGTCTATTCATTGTTTTTGGTAAATCTTTTATACGTTTTAGAAGCCTACGGGCGCATAACAACGCCTGAAATAGAATAAACAGGATGTTATTCACTTGAATATCGAGCATGAAGCACGATCATCATGAGATAGCGCAATGAATGAGCTCTGAAAGAGGAACTATTGTGTGTCACTGTCAAATGATGGACACTGGACAGCTCGAACCGTACATAATTGAAAATCATCACACTGTTTCAACATGACTGATCCAATCACTCAATAGTTATTATATTATGGCTCCCCTGTATATGATTGTGGGTGGTGGGCGCTTCGACAGCTGTGCTGGAAGAGTATTTAACTATGAGCCGATGCACCATTGCCTGAGAAAGGCCCTCAGGGAAGCTCGTAAAAAGTTGCATGACTGCCGTTTTCTCCAAGCCGGTAGAGTTCCTTTGCACGTCTTCCACTGTTCTGGTCAGGTCAAGAAACGTTTTTCTCACTGCACCAGTGCTATGATCCCCTGTAAATAGAAATAAAAAAATGTGAAGAGATCAAGGGGCTCATACAATCATATATAGAAGACACGATAGCTGTCACGGTTAATTGCATCTACTAGTATATTGCACCGCGCCCACAAGCACTGGTGAACTCGTTCGATCTCTTGTCAATGTACTCGCTATAGCTAGTACTACGATTGAACTGAGGCCCCAGCTATCGTTACTTGTGATGGGCTATATGCGTGAAACGAGGTGCGACCATACGACAGGTACTTACATTTAGAAAGCTTCAAACTCGAAACACACCAACCAAAGGCGCTATCTTAAAATCAAGAGAATTGATCGGTGGGTACATAAGTACTATGTTTTTGATCCACATCATAGGTCAAGATATCTTTACGGGGCTATGCATCTAATTTTAATTGGAACGTTGAGTGGATTGTGGGCGCCTTTGACAGCTCGAAGAAGAGCAGTGTGACATGGGATTCGAAGCACTTATTTCAATCACAGAAGGCGGACAGCTATGCATAGCATTATTTCTCAAACCCACCCAGGATACGGCAGATCTTTCTTGCGACGATTGATTTGCAGTGCGTCAAAGCGAATAGGGGCTTTGTTTATCTTATCTTGTTCTGAAATTAGTGGGTCTTATCTAATCACTGCAATCCTAATTCGTCGACACCAAATCTCCCAAAATCTCCCACGGGTGATTTTTGAACGCCATCCCGGCGCAAGTTGTGGTTTAAGCATATGACGCAGATCAAGCTTCAAAGAACATAACCATCTGCATACTCTGCCAATGCTTCAGTCAGGGAATGTCCCGCTTCATATGTTCCTGGGTTTTGAACTGAGATGTCAGCCTTGCCGAGGAGATGGTTTAGAACAATGATTTCAGAGACAGGTCTCTCCTCAAGTCATACTATAAAATGATTGTGTCAGTGTCAACCCACATTGTTAAGATCTCTTCGTCACGGTCGACACTTTCCCTCGTACATATGGCCCGGTCATGATCATATATGGTCAAGTAATGTCTATCTACTACTACGCATCCTATACATAAGTCGATTCGTGGTTTTGTGTAAGCTGGGGACAAAGTAATAGTCATGACAGGAGCCCCCAGGTCCGCCATATATATAGGGGAGACGCTTTACTTCAGGGGGAGCGAGGTAAAGCTGTAGACTCATTTTAAGCAGGGTCCACATGGCCCCAGTGGCAGACGAGTAGCCTACTTCTTGGGTACTTCGACGGACGGCGTTGTTTAGTTCCAGTATCCGAACCAAGGGGCAGCGTTTTACTATATTATCAACGAGGTCGTGCTAGTATATTTATCAGATATACAACCATTGCCAGAGAATAAGCAATCACTTACCAATGGACATCGAATTTCGAGAGTGGGGTAATAGGAATCAATATCTGGGGTGGTATCTGGGTCCCATTCAAGTCCTTCAGGGCAGCTGGCGCTAAGCTGCAGGTGTGTGACCCCAATACAGAGGCGCTCGAGGCGTGCACACTTCTCCAAGGAAGCCATCATACTGGGATTCCAACACCATTCGTCCTCGTAGTCATAACGGATGACCAGTATTCTGATCGTGGAGGAATGCTTCACCAGTATCTCGTCGTAGAATTCCTTTGCGTGTCTTCCGCTGTTCTCGTTGTCGCACGGCATAAGACTGTTTTGGACGTGTATTCGGAGCGTTTGGAGTTTGTCGTAACTTTTGAGATATTGAAAAAATCCACTAGGGGTATGATCGACGCGAATATGCTCCAATTCGGCATGTATGTCCTTCAATCCATGCCAAAACACTTCAAGGTCCTCTCTTGCCTTGTCCATATCATCTTCGCCGATGCGATGTATGTTTATATCCTTCAAATAGCGCAGATGAGGAAGAAATGGAACCGGAGAAGAACAATATTTGAGCGTCAGGTCCTTTAAGCGCAGAGTAACGTTTGCTGGGTCCAGAATTGAAGGCACGGTGTCCAATCGATTATAGTTCACGGGTGAGGGCAGCAAAGTGATGCTGCGCAGGTCAGGGGAGAGCACGATTGCCTGGGCTATCTCTTCCAAGGTTAAGTCGACTTTAGACGCCGGTTGGTATGATTGATAGGTGAGCGACTCCAATTGCCTAAACAGCCGTAAAGAGGGCATGGTTTCACACTCATTCAGGTTAACGTCGAAGGTTTGTACATGGGGGAGTCTCGACAGGACGATTCCAATTTGGTTCGCAATATCAAGATCCCCTTCAGAGAACCGCAAGCTAGATCGAAGTTACCTAAACGCTATGGTCTCGTATCAAATGCAAGAGCTGAAAACACACCTGATCTTTCGAACATTCACCAATCGCGATAAGCTGGATAGAAGCAAATCTGTGTCTGGGTTGGTTCTGGTGTGATCTTCCGATCTATAAGCTCTGTGAACACGAAGCTCTGTAATTGCGTGAATCGGTGCCACAATGGATGCATTGCCAGACAGAGAGGAAAGGAGGTCATTAACGTCGTCCTGGCCTAGCTCGACAACGAGCTTGCGAGCTACAATAGTAGCAAAGCTCCCCGCCAGGGCCTTGCAAGTCAGACGAAGGTTTTTACAGTCGCCACGCTTGAGCTGCACAACGGTATTAGCTTAATTATCACGCTTTCGAACGGACGCAAGTCAGAGAATGAAAAATGCCCACGTTTTGAGAAATGCGAAGCAGTATATCCGGGTAAAGAGAATAGAACAACATAATGGGGAGGGTATGGAACGATTTGCGAGACTTTTCAACTGAAAACAGCTGTGGCGGTGCGGAGTGTGCGATCACAGCATCGGCTTTAACTCGTTGATTCAAATTTAAAATGATGGCATATATGCGTATCCACAGATTTTTAGGATGGGAAAATTTGTTCATCCACACAGCATCATCATTATTAAGTATCTCAGATCAATTGAGCCCACTATTTCTGTCCAGTAATAGGAGAATGCCTGCCAGATTCGCTGGGACTCGGTGAATGCTTGTTTGACCCTGGGTCGCTAGTTGGAGACTCTGATCTTGAGGTCGCTAGATCTTTGAGAGTACTCTCGATAGTTCGCTCCTGATAGTCGTTATTAAAAACGGTTTTCTGAAGTGCAGTATACCATACTTACTGCAGCTGCTTTATAGCTTTGAAGGGTGTCCTTATCACCTTTGGGAATATTTTTCCAACGCCTCCAATCGACCAAGTCGATCTTCAAGGTCTTGAAGTCCGTTCCGTCAAATCTTATGTTACCACTCTTGAGATCACTGGAAATTATTAGGAATTTAGTGCGTTACTTAGGAGGACGGAAGGCTGTTGACCTACATCGCGCCGACGCCAAATTCTTCAGCGTACTTCATTGCTTTGGCCAGTATAGCTGCTGCAAGTTTTTTGGACGCCTCCGTATCCAGTTGAGTCACTTCTGTGAATGCCGGATATCTCAACGCGTATGAGAGTCGATGAGCAGGGATATAAGTCATATAAATATAATACGCCTTGCGATTACTGTCAACCTCTTCGTGAGCGCATTTGATGAACTGTTTGACTCTTTGCGCCCCAATGATTTCCTTCCTCACGCCTGGTGCCTTGGCACTCGTTATGTCGAGTAGTTGTTTAATAACGTGCCCACTGTTATCCGGGTCCCTAATGACAGAACCGTCGAAGCCTTCCCTGATGACTTTAGGGGGTACGTTCTTAAAAATGTCTCCAAGGGGTATATCTGTTTTGGGGCACACTGCCTATCTGTATCAGCAATTATTCAGACAATCGGTGCAGAATCGTCGTACGCTCGTCTAGGGTCGGAACATGGGGTGTAGATGCAGGCGGCGTTTGAGCTTGCGCCGGTGCTGGAGTCGTTGAACTTGATGCCCCAGCGTTGTTGACTGGAGCGGCCGCTGTGATTTGAAGCAGGAGAGCCGCATTAATAACGGAAAGTATGTAAACACAAAGTATCATGGTTCAAGGGGTTAAGACAGAGAATAAATGAATGCTTGGAGGGCCAGCCTGGTGCACCTCGTAATTTCTTGAAGCCTTTTATACCTCGTAACTCTTCTCTCAAAGTATATAGACATTACTAAGTGAAACAAGCGAGAAAAAATAAGACGATGTTAATAGAGACCTTCCTGTGCTCAAGGGGCTCATGCAATCATATCAAAGCGTGATATCTGTCGCCTAAATTTATTATATTACATCGCGCCCACGACCACCAGTGGCCTCCTTCGATCTCCTTTCAAGATACTAGTGGCCCAAAATGGTTGAACTGAGATTCCAACCATTGTTACTGCTGATGGGTCGTAAATCAGCGTACATGACATGAGGTGAGATCCGAGTACTACCATATGGCAGGCATTTAAATTTAGAATGCTTTGAACCTAATCAGTAGGAGTATTGCGTCTGCCAATGATTTATTTTCGCGATCCAGATGCAAAGTACCACGAACCTTGTGGCAACGGGGCTTGTCCTCTGTGGGTACAGCGCCTTGGTTTGGACGGGTAGCATAGCAAACTTTCCTGTTGAATTTTCGGTTATACTTTGGTCAGTCAACAACCGCGTTCTCCATAAACCCGAACACAAGTGTTATCCAACGAACAAACGCACAGATCGGCGGATACATAAAACACGAGATGCTGAATCCTATCATTGGCCAAAGTGATTATACTTGGGCTATGCATCTGATTTTGATTCTCTCTTCGCTTTGGAACATTGAGTGGATTGTGGGCGCTTTTGACAGCTTGCAGCCTCTAGGCAGTGTGACATGGGATTTGAACCACTTCTGTCAATAGTAGATGGTGGGCCTAGCCGGACAGCCATGCATAGCATTATTTTCCAGCTGATTCACACATGCATATGGCAGATATTTCTCGCGATAACTGATTCCATGTATTGTGGTCGAAGCGAATAGGGGTTATATTTATCTTATCTTGTCCTAAATTGCCGCAGGGATCTTATCTGATCAGGGCCAGTCCCAATTTTGTTGAAACTCTCACGGGTGATTTTTGAACGCGACCATGACCTCGCTCGTTGCACCAACCTTCACATTTACACTCTCCACCCGCTCCAATGCCGCTAGGTTCGGTCCCAGAATAGGGACAATATCTCTTAAGCGCCCAATTCCTTCATCATCTTCAGAAAATGACCTCCAAATTTCAACCCCTTCGCTTATTACCACCACGTCGCGTGGTGTCGTTCCTCATCTGTCGCGAGATCATCATTCTCAGACGAGTGCTATAAAATGGGTCAATGTTCCGTTTGAAACTTTGTAAGTTGTTAATGTTCTGCGTTTTAATCATCTGACGCAGAGCCAAGCTTAGAACATAACCCTCCTGTACCAACGCTTCAGCCAGGGAATGACCCGCTTCATACGTTCTTGGGTTTTGGGCTGGGACGACACCTAGTATCAATGACGGCTCGTGATCCTGCAGATGGAAGAGAAATGCCACCAAATGGAAATAAACAGATTTCAGCTATGACACTTAGAGGAGTCAGAAAGGTGAGTACGGCGAGCTCTTGTCAATCCACGGTTTTGGCTAACGTTGCACGTAGCTGTCGCCCACAGAATGGCGAAACTATACCCAAACATGCAATCCTGACATCGTATTCGCACTCTCTGATACACCTTTTACCGACCCACCATACTCACAAAAGAGACTAACCAAGAGCATTGACCGATCGGCGTCGTGGCTTGCGACAATGCTTGCACCCTCTCCTCGTGGAACTCCTAACATTATCCTCCATATGGCAGGAAACACAAGCATACCTGCTCGAACTGCTTTTTCTTCCTCGCTACTGGAGCCTCTCTTTGGTCCAGAGGCAGAAGCCATCGCCCCCTTCAAAACCCTGGACGAAGGAGTGACAGGCTACAGCTTTGACCTCGTCCCCATCCGTCAGGGTATCGACGCTCTGGAACGCAAAAATGGAATCGACGCACCTGTGTCCATCGCCCCTCTCTTTGAATCATCCCTCAATCGTCTTCCCACCGAAAAAATCCGGATCGTGAATTCCGTTCAGACGCCTCATGAGGTTCTTGATCTGATCTCGACGATCGGCATTGATATGTTCAGTGCTGAGTGCGCGCAGAATGCTGCCAATGTTGGTGTTGCGTTTGATTTCGCGTTTCCAGTGCGTGGAGGTGAGGTTGTGGGGGAGAAGAAGCAGCTGGGACATAATCTTTATGATACCAAGTATGCGTTTGATTTCATCCCATTTGCAGACTCTTTCAGGGGAGAGTTGCCACCCGATACCAATGGCGTTCAGCAAACTGTTGTGGATGAGACTCTCCCTGTTTGTCCTTGCATGGCTTGCTCTCCTTTCACACCTCCTTCGCGGCTATATCATGGAGTCGATACCCCAGATCATTCGCTCGCTGAGGAACAGTTCACTCATCCTGATGGATCCAGCTTGTACCAGCCACCGTTTACTCGTGCATACCTCCACCACCTGCTTCATACCCATGAGATGTCGGCTCATGCGCTACTGGCGATGCACAATTTGGAGGTGTTTGAGTCGTTCTTCAAGGGGATTAGGGAGGTTATTGCTGCAAATGAGGGACGCGAGGATGGAGAGAAGAGGTGGAATGTTGAGGTACAGAGGTTTAAGGATACCTACGACGACAACCTGAGGGTTGTGGAAGAGGCGAGTGTGGGTTGGAAGGAGGTTGATCTGGCTAGAGGGAAGGGAAGATTGGCGAGGGAGAAAGAGGAGGTTGTGGCTGAGTAGGCGTGATTCTCGTGTTTCTATTCCTTCATTATGGATTCTATCGGATGCAATGATAATAATTCTATTTTGCTGATCAACTTCTGGTTTCTCCTCCATTTCTTCTGGACCCGACTTGAGGGAAGGGAAGCTCGGGGTTTCAAAACCTCCTTTATTACTATTGCCCTTCTTTCATAGAATTATTTGTTATCCGCTGTCCGTTACTATTAATTTTTTTGCTTTTTTATTCATTTGACGACTTATAGGGGTGGCAAGCACTTGAGGAAGCGTCGTGTTGTGTATTCACAAGAACATCATACAAGGCATCAATTACATATGGGTGATCGGCGAGGTGCTCAAGTACTAGTACTACTTATTACTCCTTCGTCGACGCGCTTCGCTTCAATTCATCGTCACGAAGCCTTGAGATCACAATGCGGACATTTGAGGTGGTTCACTCATACTGTGACCACATGGGCGGTGTTTCGAGCGGAAAATCGCACCACTGAACTACTCGAAATCGCGAATCACTGGCCACTGCGGGTTTGATTTCAATCCACATTGTATTACCAACGCATATTTAACCCCTCTATCGTGCTTTCATCTCTCAAGCAGCCCATCTACTTGTATAGTATCGATAGTGTTACCCTTGGCAAGATGACAACCCAATTTGCAGTCTCCTTTTCTTTCCTTGACCGCCTCAAAGCCCTCTTTCCTACCCGCTCTTCATCCCCGTTTACGCGCAAATCTGCGGTACTCGACAACCCATGGTATATTGTGGCAGCTGTCGCATATAGCGCAGGTAATCGCCCCGAGGCAGTACCCATTGTATGGGAATACGCTCTGCGCGATGTTCGGTCAGCGCCTGTTGACGTGAATGCGCCCAGCGATGGCAACCAAGAAGAGTTGCTGTTGGCTAGGAGGTTTAGAGAGGCATTGCTCAAGAGCAGCTTGACGTGCGGTTGTGCAAAGGTCTGTACTTATATGGTTGTGATCTAATTTGCAGTTGATGTTTACGTTCAAATACAAGGTTATCAATGCACTCGAAGCGTTGCATGCTGTCATGCCTCAAGAGTTGCAAGAGAAATCGGCTCTGAGGTACATTTCAACATAACTCATCTGCCTTTTGATTAATCTTTTGTTTAACAGGGATCCAACGGAGACACTCAAGCAGCAAGAAGACAAGGGAGAAGCGCTTTTTCGCGCCATGTACGGCACCACTGCTCAACCGGTGCAATCGACCATAGACATGATCTATCCGGACATGGGTACGGTATTCCATCCTCCCCTTTTGTTAATTGTGTTCTCACATTTAATAGGGTACTTCGTTAAAACCATTGCCTACGGCCTCATATATACCGATCCTTACTTATCCTCCAGTCCCATCCTCCAGCCTCTCGAGTCTACCTACGCCGCCGTAGCTTCTGTCATCGCCATGGACACGCCCAAACAAATTGCTTGGCACCTCGACAATGCCCGCCGCCAGTCTTTATCTATTGATGAGGTGCGGGCTGTGAGACAGATTGCAATCGAGGCAGCGAAGCATGCAGGTGTGAAGCGATTGAATGAGGTGCCAGAGGTGTAGGCCTTCTACGAACTTCTGTGTAGCTTAGAATATACTGGTTGACCATGGGACATATGTATTCCACATGCCCGTCGTGGTTGCAGCTTCAAGTCTGGAGGGGACAACAGACGCACCCGCTCTGAGCGCTAAGTAGCGGCACCCTCAGGGTGTTTGGTTCTGCTTGGTTTGAACGTCTTTGGCTTCCACTGTTCCAGTGATCCGTCAGCCGGCAAGGGTCCAACCAACCAAACAAACCATGGTCGTCTTTTCTTTCCAACCACCACATCCCTAGACGTTGCTCATGGATCAGCTTGTCAAGTTCTTGTCATAAAGCCCTCCTTGTATCTCTGCTAAAAAATCTTGATCTTTTCTTGCCTTTTCAACTGCTTTCCAATGACACTGATGAGACCCACGCGAAAACTTGAATTCTGGATGTGCTCAGTGGTGGACGTCGACCCTTGACTCCCCTAGAACTTCTGTGACGCGGCTGTAAAATGGTCTTTGAGGGCTAATTTATCAGAAATTTGGCTTCTATCTCGAGAAAATTTATGGAAGAAACGAAGAGATTGGTTGATTAGAAGGTTACGATGATGTGATTCCCAACAGCGTGAATCACCTATATAAGGTGTTCTCGTTTCATCTTTTTCGTCCATCTTTATTTATCCCAAAATCACTCAGCCACTTCTATGCACCTGAACATGTCGAATTACACGTCACTGGACGAGATTCCAAAGGCACGTATATGTTGGCAGATGTCTTTTCCTCATGATTTCTAATGAATAGCAGATTTACCTGTCGCTAAACGCGACGTTTCAGTCGAGCGTAACAAAACCCATCGCTTATCGGAAGAGGCAGCTTTACAACCTTGCCCGCTTCGCTCAAGAAAACGCCGAGGCTCTCGCTCAATGCCTCTTCGAAGATTTAGGAAAACCACGTCAGGAGGCTCTATGCACTGAGATCAACCCAGTGGTGCAGCGCGCCTTACACGCTGCGCAGAACTTGGATAAATGGATGGATCACGAAACCGGAAGATTTGAGGTCCAGCCATTTCAGAAGAACTGGAAAGTCCAGGTTGAGAAGTGCCCCAAAGGAGTTTCGCTGATTATTGTGTACGCTATTTCTGCTGATTTGTGACGCGCATATATGCATCTAATTGTTCATTTTCCCCGGTTTTCTCGTGTATTTCTCATGTATACGCATGTTGTTATCGCCTGGCCTTCATTTTCTGGATGCGTAGACCATGGAACTACCCTGTCATACTGGCCTTTCTCCCCCTTATTGGCGCGATTGCGGCAGGGTGCTGTTCAGCTATCAAGCTCTCCGAAATGGCCCCAGCAGTAGCATCCTTTATCGCGGAGAACCTTACCAAACACCTCGATGCGAACGCGTACAGGGTTATACTGGGGGGTGTTCCTGAAATCACCAAGGTTTTGGAGCTGAAATGTGCGTTTTCATTTGGCGGGTTGTTGTCTATTGGCTCATGCAATTTTCACTTTCATACAGGGGATCACATTTTGTACACCGGAAACTCGAAGACCGCCCGCATTATTGCGGCCGCTGCTGCACGTCATCTTACGCCTCTCACCCTTGAACTAGGGGGTAAATCACCTGTAATCATTGATGCGTCTAGTACCGACTTGGAGGTAGTTGCGAGGCGGGTGTTGTGGGGAAAGGTTATGAACGCGGGCCAGATTTGTGTTTCGCCTGATTATGTCTTGCTTGTGGGTGGTGGCGACGTGGAAGCAAAATTTGTTACGGCGATGAAGAAGGTTTATGCAGAGTTTTATCCTCAGGGCGCGCTGGCTTATGAGGGGATGGGAGACGGGGGATATGGAAGGATTGTGAATAAGACTCATTTCGAGCGGATAAGAGGGATGATGGAAGCTAGTCAAGGGAGGGTGGTTGTCCGGGGGAAGGTCGATGAGGAAAGGCTCATGATTGAGCCTTGTGTTATTGTTGTTGATCAAGCAGGGAAGGATGTATTGTTGGAAGAGTGAGTTGCTTCTCTGACGTTATAATAGGAAATATAATGCTGAACAGGATCTAGGGAGATATTTGGCCCTATCTTGCCTGTCGTTATCGTTGGAAGCGTTGATGCGGCGATTAAATTCGTGAACGAGAGGTGAGTGCTAGCGCCTGATGGTTTCAATCAAGGAAATTGAGATTGATAACCATTACTCTTAGACCCCATGCGTTGACACTGTATTTGTTTACGGAAACTGACAGGTTCAGGAAAACGGGTGAGCTATGTCGCAGCTGTGGGTCTCTTGTTTCTAAAATGTTTTCTGTTCTTTTAGTCATCGATCATACGATGAGTGGACAGGTTGTCGTAAATGATACAGTGTTTCATCTTACCTGTGGGTGCTTCTTCGACAATCTTTGCTCTTTCTTAAGATCTGTTAGTGGCTGATATTCCGTTTGGAGGCGTCGGAGAATCTGGATGTAAGCCTCTTTCAACTCTTCGTTGAGGACTTCAATATGGTTGCCGCTAATCATTGATTTGTCTGTTATAGATGGTCGACAATTTGGAAAGTATGGGTTTGAGGCGTTTGTCTATGAGAGGCCGGTTGTCGAGGTTCCTATGAGGTGCGTATGTTTCGAAAATGTTACCTATGGACCTTCCTTTTGAAACGAACTGTTAATAGTGATGAGCCATTCCTTGGGATGAGATATCCGCCATACACAAAGGAAAGTGTGGTTGAAATGGGCGGGGAAGCAAAGATGGATATTCCGGGGGAGTTGAATTGAGCGAAGTATTTCATGATGTGCAGTCTTTCAATTAAACGTCCAAGTACAAAAATTCATTGTTATCGGCTAATCAAACATCGATTTTTTGATACAGTTCAGAATAGCTTTTCCTCATACGCCCAAATTCTCTCTCCATCAGCGCTCATCTCATCTGCCTTGGCATCATCCCCGATCTTGCGGTATACATCACTTAACCCTATGAAAATATCTTTATGGTCGGAACCCAGCTCCAGTGCCTTATTATACGACTCGATCGCTTTCTCGTATTCGTTACTTGAAGCATAGGCAGCCGCAAGATGGCGATGCAGTTCCCCGTCTGTAAGTCTCAGTCTTACAGCGTCTTCCCATAACGCGATGCGGGATGCTGTATCGCCTAGCTTGTCGTATACCTCGGAGAGTCGGACTCGAGCATCAAGAGACCCCCGATATCCCAGTTCGTGTCCCAACTGTTGCTTGAATGTTTTCATTGCCGCCTCATATCCATCTGCAGGTGGGATATCGTCTTTCTCGTACGTGAACCAGATGCCACTTGGGTTGGGAGCGCATATGTCACGGTTTTTATCGAAGAATGAGTGGGTTTCATCGGACTCTGCTGACGACGATAACTTGATTTGAGCTGTGTTATTGAAACCTGTTGAGGCTGGGGATGTGATTGTGAGTTGTGTTGTCGAGATGATGCGAAGGTCGTAGGATGGGGTGTGGTCGAAGAGGACGGTGGATATGTTGTTGGGATTGAAGTTGTGTCCGTGGATGGTGATGGTGGTTCCTCCCCATTTGGAGCCTTTGGTTGGGGTTATGTGTGTGATTGAGGGGACGCAAGGGGAGGGATGCGTGAGGGTGTTGCTTGAGCCGCTTGGGTTATGAACGCGGATGACGAGTTGACCTGATGCGTTGGGTGGGATGCGGGCTTGTATAGTTTGGTTGGACACGACTTCGAATGGTACTGGTTCGTCGTTGATTTCGACGGCTGTTGTTGGGCGGAGTGTTGTTCCGTGTATTGCGATTCCGAGGCCCCATATGGTGTCGATTGAGGTGATTGTGGGTATGGGATATTGGTCTGGGAGACTCAGGGATGCGAGTTCCTCGTCGTTGACGTTGCTTCCTTCTTCGTCATCGTCTGAGATTTCGTCCTCTTCATCAGTTTCTGTTTCGAGCTCACTATCTTCTGGGGATGTGGGCCTTGGTTCGTAGACGTATTCTTCGTCGTCGCTGCCTTCTCCGTTTGGACGTTGAGCAGGATCGGCGGCATTCTCTGCTAGGCCGGATCTTGCGAGCTCGTTTTCAACGTATAGCTTCTCGGTGGGTGACCATAATGAGAGACCATGGTATGCGCCGTCATATACGAAAGCGACGGCCTCATCTGATTCGGTGAATGTGGAATGTTTCTGGCCGCTGAACCCGATCCATCCAAGTTCGTATTCTGAAAATGATTGGGAGACGAGGTGAAAGCCGAAAGGTTGTGCGGTTTCGTCTTGGGTGGAGGTATTAGTGAAAGCGTAGGATTTGCGTTCGAGGAATGATCTGATATTAATTCAGAGTGAGTGTTTTTGTTGCAAGGCTGTATGAAGCAGATGTTGGATGACGTACGATCGCAGAATATCTTTGAATTGGTTTCCTTGTGAGGCATCCATGATGACGAGTCGTCCGCCTAAAAGGGCCCCTATCTCTTGCGTTGTCCATGGTCGTCTGGGGTACAGCGCCGCGTTGATGCCGTTTCGAGAGCCATGATGCCATGACTGTGATGCTGGTAAGTGATTAATGTGACTAGTGAAAAGGAAAGCTCACCCAATCGTATCGATTAACATATACAATTCCATCATCAATGGTATTGTTGTGGTTTATCCCTACCACTGATGCTCTCCTGAGGTACTCGACAGGTGATACGCTTTCGTGGTGAATCACGAATCCGATGATGAATTTTCGCTCCTCTTCTACGCCTTGTGGATTGGTGGTCATCTGAGATGAGTACGCGCGTGCAACTTTCCATGTTCCGGATCGTGCGGCGAGACGGTAATTGAGCTTATTTTGAAGAATGGTTCCTCCGACTGGTAGGCGTTCTGGTAGTGCTCTTGATGTTGCCATCGATTGATCATCGATCATTGATTATTAGATATTATATTTGTTTGATTATCTGAAGGACTTACCGTTTAACGTGCGTCGGATCTTCGAGACCCTCGAGAACACATTGAACTTGCCCGAAGACGATTTCACCAGTGGAACATGTAAATGTGAGTGGGAAGTCGTCTTGAGAGAGCTCTGACAGATGTGCCATGATGGTGATGGTAAGAAGGAAGTTGTGGGGTGTGGCACGCGTCGATCAAGCCACTTGGAATGGTATTGAATAGCTTTCGGAACTACAGCCTCACATGGGGGAGTAAGTAATGGTATATGCCGCTTTTAATGCTTTTACTGAGGCAGGTCAAAGGAAGACGTTTATTGTTATCTTGACAATCGTGGAAAGATGTGGATATGGACGATCCTGCAGGATCGCTCAAGGCATAAACGTAATCGAAGTAGGGACAAGAAGAAATGGCAATGAAAGGAAAAGACCTGTAAGTATTTTTACATTCAGGCAAAGATACATGATAATGATACATATACATCACATTCGCTCGAGCGGTCGGATACTCAGCAACTTCATTGCAGCAGCCAAGACCTCCCTAGCACACTCATAGAGGAACATCTTGGCCCTAGCCTTCTCGACGTCTTCCTCCCCTTTCACAATCACGACTTCCCATGCGCTTGAAATCGCATGAGCCAAACGGAATGCATACGTGACAACGCCACTAGGTTCATGAGTCTTTAGGGCGGTCTTCACAACGTCAGGGTATGTACCGAGAAGGAACGCAATGTTACGGGCCGCCTCCCACTGGGCTAGATGGGAGGTGTCAATCTCTGAAGGTGCGGGGAGAGGAAGAAGATGAGGGTTTTTGCGACCAATGGAAGCCAGTCGGACGTGGGCGTATTGGAGGTAAGGGCCTGTATCGCCCTCAAAGGAGAGCATTCGATCCCAATTGAATGTATAATTGTTGATTCTACACTTGAGGTTAGAGTAGGTCGCGCTATCTATCTTGGTGAAAACCCACCTCTTCGCCGCCATATCCTGAATCTTGACGCCTGTGATGCCAATCTCCAGACTGGTAGTCTCTGGATCTTCAACGTTCTGATACTTCTCCTCGTTCTTCTGCATCTGCTCGTGCATGACGTTTCCAGCTTCACGAATGATTTGGTCGAGGAAGACGACAGTACCCTTTCGGGTACTCATTCCTAGAACGAGGCCATAGTTAACGTGAACGAGGGATTTTGCCCATGGGAGGCCCATGAGCTCTAGAACCTTGAAGCATTGTGCGAGATGGTGGTCCTGCTGGCTTGCAACGACATAGATCATTTTGTCGAACTTGTATTTTTCGTATCGCTCAATGGCGGCAGCGATATCCCGGATGAGGTAGATAGAAGTACCATCTAAGCGTGATGGTAAATTAATATAACGGCCGAAACCTATGTTTTGGAGTCGACGCACCTTGTTTTCGAGCGATGGCCTTTGCCAGCTTCCACTTCTCCAAATCAACAAGCGTGGCGCCCTTGGACTCCACGAGCAGACCCATTGACTCTAACTTCTCCAACACGTTCTCCATGCCCTCCTGGCTAACAGCGCTCTCCCCGGTATACACGTCAAACTTGACATTCAACCTCTCATACTCACTTTCGTAGGTCTTTACGCTTTTCTCCCGCCATTCTTTCCATTTTGATAGAATTTCCTCGTCACCATCTTCTAATCGTTTGAACCACCTCGCTGCTTCAGCTTTGATCTCTGGGTCGGATTGTGTATCTTTGTGCGCCTGAACGTAGATATCGAAGAGGTGCTTGATGGTATCCTTCTCGAGTTCCTCTTGAGAGCCATACTTTTCGAATCCATAAGCAATCTTGCCAATCTAAAGGGAAGGATAAGTGCTTGATCGATCTATTAGACTTATGCGACGCACCTGTGATCCCCAATCACCGAGATAGTTCATGGAAATCACCTCCCATCCACAAGCCTTGTATAGATTGGCAAGAAATGCGCCGATGATAGTGCTACGAAGGTGGCCTACGTGGAACGCTTTGGCGATATTGGGCGATGAGTACTCGATGATGACTTTTTGACCAGCGCCCGAAGTATTAGTGCCATACTCGGGCTCACCGGACTTCGTTTCATGGCTGAGGTGGTGTACTTGGTGGAGGACCTCACGAATCATGTTCGTCGTGTTGACTCGGAAATGCAAGAATGCGTTGTCGTGAACGATGGACTCTATCCATTCGTCAGGTTGAAACTGTGTGGTGGAATCAGATACAATTCCATAGCTCATTGTCAGAAGGAAAGACGATGAAACCGGCACACCTTCTCGGCGACTTTTGCAGCGATTTCAGATGGGCTTGCTGGAAGTCTAAATCGAGGAATGGCGACGGTGAAATCTTCTCCTTTCTTTCCGTAGTCGACCCCTGAGAAGGCCTGTTCCACAGTCAAAGGCAGGGCTTCGGATAGCCTTTTAGCAATGGCTATCCGGAAGGAATCCAGCACGCATTTTGATGGATCGGTGTTTGGCACGGTAGGCAGCTGAGGCATTCTAGAAGGGTAAAGGAAATGGCAGAGTCACGGTACCGGTATGTGGTGATGCGCTATCTTCTGAGGGATTGGACAGAAGAGAAAGGAAGGTTTAGCCATATTTAGTCTTTATACCGTTTATCTCTTTCAAATCGAGTCATGTTGGGTGGGTGAGTCATTTATCTGCCCAACCCAGGCCCAACCCAAGGTCAAACTGTCAACTGCGATCAAATTTTCCATCAAGAAAGGCGTGGGAATCGTTGAATGATGAATGATTCATGTCAGGCTGTTGTCCGATTTCTACTACTACTTAGTACTACATTTGAGCCTCTACGGCTATTGAGCTTAGGCTTGAATATTTGAATACCTACCATATATCCGGTTCAGTTCTCCACATCCTCTCTCCATCAGCGCGAATCTCTTCTGCTCTGGCTTCCTCCCCTATTTTTCGATACACATCACTCAACCCCACAAAAATTTCCTTCTCGTCTGCACCCATCTCTAATGCCTTGTTCCAAGCATCAATCGCCCTTTCGTTCTCTCCATTGGCAGCGTAGGCAGCAGCAAGATGATGATGAAGCTCGGCGTAAGCGGGCTTGAGTCGCGCAGCGTCCTCCCATAAGGCGATACGCGAAGCATGATCTTGCGTCATGTTATAGACCCCGGAGAGGAGTTTACGCCCATTCATCCATCCGTGAACATCCTCTGAAAGATGCGTAAATGTCTGTTTTGCTGCTGCGTACCCATCAGTGGGAAGGATGTCAGGCTGATAGTTGAAATACACATAATCACGACTACTGGTGCAGAGATCGTAGTCGTGGTCCAAGATCGATCGTTCGTCGTCAGTTTCAGGGAGTCTGATTACTATCGACATGTTCCAATCTATCAGGGCTGGGCTCGTTACGGTGAGTTGAGTTTCGGAAACGTGCTGGAGATTCAAGGCAGGTGTTCGTTCGAAAAGTATTGTGTTTACGTTGCTGAGATTGTATCCGTGGACGTTGATTGTTGTACCACCCCATTTACTACCAACGGTAGGAGTAATGTGAGTGATTACGGGGACAGCAGGACGAGGATGAGTAAGTGTATTACTTGCTCCGCTGGGGCTGTGAACGCGTATTAAGACATCGCTGGATGGGCCCGGTGGAATGCGAGCGTAGACGAGCTCGTTGGAGATCACTTCGAATTTTGTTGGTCTTTCGTCGACTTCAACCTTTTTAATTGGACGAAGGGTGGTGCCGTGGATAGCGATTCCAAAACCCCATATGCGGCTGATTGATGTGATGGCTGGAGGAGGATATTGGTCCGGGAGAGCGAGAGAGGCAATCTCCTCTGGTGTTACCTCCATTTCTTCGGATGACTCTGTGGTCTCCAGTGCTTCGTCATCTTCTTCGTCGGTGTCTACCGTTTCAGCATCGAACTCGCTGTCCCCTGGAGATGTGGCACGCGGTTGATCGACGTAATCCTCATCGGAGTCACTGGCAACATTTTGAGCCTGTTGAGCTGAAACGAGTGCCTGTGAAGCTGGTGCGCGGTGAGGCGATGGACCTGCAGAAATTGCAAGTTCATTTTCAACGAATAGCTTTTCTGTTCGTGAGCCTGGCTCGAGTCCATGGTAGGTGTCGTCCCAGATAAAGGCCACAGCCTCGTCGGATTCGGTGAAGGTAGAATGCTTTTGTCCACTGAAGCCTATCCATCCAAGTTCGAATTCTCTGATTGATCCTGGCGACAAGTGAAAACCAAAGCATGATGGAAGCTCGCTTGAGACATTTGAATCTGTCAAGGAATGGTGCTTTCGATCAAGAAATGACCTGAGAACAGCGAGTTTAGGAATAAGAACGACTTGGATAAACGGACAATTAAGGGACATACGTTCGGAGGATTTCTTTAAATTGGTCTCCTTTGGAGGCATCCATAAGGATACAGCGTGATCCTAACAGAGTATCGAGCTTCTGTGTTGTCCAAGGTCTATGAGGATGCAAGGCTGCATTGATGACCTGGCGATTGCCATATTGCCATGACTATTGCCTTGAATATTGAATCGACATTCGAAAGTAAGGAAGCGCAACACTTACCCAATCATATCTATTGATGTAGACAATTCCATCGTCGATTGTGTTGTTGCGGTCCATTCCCACTATAGCCGCCCTCCTGAGGTACTCTGTAGGAGACACGTCCTCGTGATGAGCCATGAATGCAATCCGGACCGTCCGTTCCTCATCAAGACCTTGAGGATTTTTTGCCATGAATGAGCAGTTGACTCGGGAGATCTTCCATGTTCCTGCCCGCGCAGCGAGCCGATAGCCGACCTTGCGCTGTATGATTGTTCCTCCTGAGGAAATAACCACCGGTGTGGTCCTGACTCGGACTCGCATTAGACTATAGATGGTGTACGAACGAGAGAGGGGACATACCGTTCAACGTGTCTGGGATTTTGAAGTCCTTCGAATACGCAATGAACTTGGCCGAAGACAAGCTCACCGCTAGAGCAGGTGAAGGTAAGCGGGAAGTCTGTCTCTGACACTTCAGATAATTGGGGAGGCATGGTTTCAATATTGGGGTATTTCGGCTTCTTCAGACAGCTTTTTATATGTCGCGATATCGGAAGAGCGTGTTGCCAGTGACTTATCAGCGTGTTAGATTGCTCTGACTCAAAGTTCCTTTCCTGGATCGTCAATTCAATTGGTGTATTGATTTTTGTCGACTTGGGCCCTGGGGAACTGAAAAACGTCGAGTCTTTGAACAGTGTTACATATACCTAAAGCATGCCAAGATATTGTAAAACAATGCCTTCCACGGCCGCGGAAGCATGACTGCATTCGAAGAGCGCTCGATTGGGAGGCATGGGAAACCTGGAGTCATATTGCGAGTCATAATCTCGAACTTGGTAAGTGTTACACCCCACACATGTCAGAATGCTAGGGAGAGCTTTGTTTATTGTTCGAGAATTGCGAGTTTAATCTATAAAGCGACAATACAACTATCCGAGTCGTCAATACGAGGGCTGCTTCAGACGCATACTCGGGTCTTTGAAGTGTGCGGCTAAACCGCTAAGCGCTTACCGACTGCATTTTCCGTGGATTGAGTTGGCACAGTGTATCGATCAGACCGCGTCTATTGAATATTTCTACTCGACCCATAGTTGGTTTGGAAGGGAAGAATACGGTGGTGTCCCTATCGACTACTTCTTTTCATAGTCCCGAAGCAATCCCGAAGTTTGCGGATTTTCATTTGTCAGTGTCAGGGAGGTTGCAGAGCGTGGGAGCAATACCATATCGGGTAATCCCGCTACCCGCCACGGCGCCACCGCCAGCAAACCACTACCATCATCTGACTGTCATGATCATGTTCAACTCCTGGAACTGTGAGCCTCGCCTATTGAACCTTGTATTTCTTTGAGTACAATTCCCTCTAAGTAAGTAAACGGGAAATGAGATCAGGTGAGCATAAATGATCTATTTTTAAGACCAACCTCATGTGCTAATGGTCTAATGACGAGTCTAGCCGAAGAAGCCAATGTTTTTGCATCAATTTTACGTTCAACCAACAGATGTTCATTAAGCTCGCGATATGTAAATGGAGAAATTTTCAGCCCATTTAACGACTCCATTCCATACCTGAACCATCCACAGCGAGATGAGGTCGCTCACCAAACTTCGTTCTTTTATCTCGTTGGCCGTTTTGCTGCAATCGTTTGGGCTTGTTACTTCTGCAGAGGTTGATCCAAATATACTTGAAGCATGCCCTGGATATCGCGCAACCAACGTCAAGACTGACTGGAATGGTTTGACCGCAGACCTCGTTCTTGGAGGCAAGGCATGCAACGTCTTTGGTGACGATATAGCAAAGCTGAAGATGCAGGTTACCTACGAAACTAGTGAGTCAACAAATCTACTCGGAATGTATCTGAAGCTAACAACCCATTATCGCGATAGAGGATAGGATTCACGTCAAAATCACTGATCCTGCAGACAAGCGTTATGAGGTCCCAGAGTCTGTGTTTCCCCGCCCCAAGACTTCTCCTCTCTCCAATTCAGCTTCATCATCTATCAAATTTGAATATACTGCGTCACCTTTCTCCTTCACCATATCTCGCGCAGCCACGCGTGAAGTCCTTTTTTCAACCAAAAACCACCCTCTTATCTTTGAGCCGCAATATCTACGTGTCAAGACCAGTATTCCAACCAATGCAAACATTTACGGCTTTGGTGAACATACCAACCCATTCCGCCTTCCACCTGACAATACAACCCTCACATTGTGGTCTCGCGATGCCTATGGAATCCCATCTAACACAAATCTCTACGGGAACCACCCAGTATATTTTGAACATCGCACCACTGGCAGCCACGGTGTTCTTTTGCTCAACTCCAACGGCATGGACATCAAACTGAGGAATGGAGAACCAGGAGGTCCTTCGTTGGAGTACAACGTAATTGGAGGGGTTCTTGACTTCTACTTCCTTGCAGGAAGCACGTCTGACCCCACTGAGCTTGCGAGACAGTATGCCCAAGTCGTTGGTCTTCCAGCTGAACAACCATACTGGTCGTTTGGCTTCCATCAATGCCGGTTTGGATATCACGGTATGTTGACATATTTTGTATAGCGACATGTGCTGAGTTGTGCCCCTTCTCCAACTTCTGGCTCAGATTATGTCGATGTGGCTGGTGTCATCTCCAAATATGCCGCCGCCAACATTCCATTGGAGACCATGTGGACTGACATTGGTGAGTCTTCTTTCGCGTGTTGCCTCTTATTTTCCGCCATTTTCTTATCCTCGCTAACACCGTCTGTAGACTACATGGATCGCCGACGTGTTTTCACTGTTGATCCCCAATATTTCCCTATGAATCGCATGCGTGAAATCGTCAAGTATTTGCATGACCATAATCAACACTACAGTAAGCCCTAACCCTAGGCCGTCAATTTCTCGGCAAAACTCATCCTAACGTCCCGTCCTAGTTGTGATGACCGATCCTGCTGTTGCTTATACGCCAAGTGATAAAGGCTATGAAGCTTACCACAATGGCGCTAATCTGGATATCTGGTTGAAGGCTGCCAATGGAAGTGACAGCTTGGGTGTGGTTTGGCCTGGTGTTAGCGTTTATCCTGGTCAGTCTTTCAGTCCGAAGAATCCCAAATAAGTTCCATTCACAAATCTGTTTTTTTTTTTTAGATTGGTTCCATCCTCATATTCAGGAATATTGGAACAGCGAGTTCAAACGCTTTTACAGTGCAGAAACAGGGCTAGACATCGACGGTGTTTGGATTGATATGAACGAGCCTGCCAACGTTAGTCTTTTTCTTTATTTATTTTTGAACTTGTTTTCATGAGTAAATCTGTGCAGTTCTGCAATTTGCCATGCGATGACCCTTTCCAACAAGCTATTGACCAGCAAATGCCTCCACAACGTACACTATCACCGCCGGCTCCTGATGTGCCTATTTTCACGACCCAATCTGGCCAGCTCAACCGTCGTGCGGACCGCGACATTTTAAACCCACCATACGCCATCAATAATGCTGCACCCAGCGGTGCCCTGTCATCGAAAACTGCCGCTGTAGATGCAAAGCACTACAATGGATTGGTCGAGTACGATGTTCACAACCTTTACGGTAGCATGATGAGTTTGGCTACGTATGATGCGATGTTGGCGAGGAGACCGGGCAGGAGGCCACTGGTCATTACACGGTCAACGTTTGCTGGTGCTGGGAGCAAGGTTGGGAAGTGGTTAGGTGATAACGTTAGCACTTGGGAGCACTATAGGAAGAGTATTGGAGGGATGCTGGCGTTTGCGAGCGTTTTCCAGATTCCGATGGTTGGAAGTGATATTTGTGGTTTTGGTACGTTCTTCTTTCTGGTATCTGCGAGAGCGTCGTGCTGACATTCTTCTTTTTTTCCCTGGTAGCTGGTGATACAAATGAAAATCTCTGTGCCAGGTGGGCGATGTTGGGAGCCTTTTATCCCTTTATGCGGAATGTAAGCCATTTTCTTTGCACGTTGCAAGAAATTGATATTAATCCACTACTTTAGCACAACGGTGATACATCCATCAGCCAAGAATTTTATCTGTGGCCCACTGTTGCTGAAGCTGCACGACGTGCGATCGATGTTCGGTATGTTCATCTACTTTCCTGACGTGCTCAGAGTCCTAACAAAGCACGGACTGTAACTAGATATCGTCTATTGGACTACATCTACACAGCATTCCACCAAGCCTCTCTTGACGGAACACCAGTCCTCCACCCTCTCTGGTTCAAATATCCCAAGGATTCCAACACGTATACCCTTGACACGCAATTCTTCTATGGTGACTCTATCCTCGTCTCTCCCGTCACCGGTGACGATGCAACCTCTGTGGACGTCTATTTCCCTAAGGACACATTTTACGACTTCCACACCTTTGCGCCTCTCAAAGGCCATGGAGCCGCTGTCAACTTTCCCAGTGTCAACTTTACGGAAATTCCTCTCCATATTCGGGGTGGTGTCGTTCTTCCACTTCGCGAAAAGAGTGCAATGACGACCTTGGAGCTTAGGAAGACTGATTTCGAGTTTGTCGTTGCTCCTGATGCGAATGGAGAAGCGCGAGGACAGCTTTACTTGGACGATGGAGACTCAATCGTGCAGAAGAGGACTACGGAGGTTAAGATGGTGTACAAGAACAATAGTCTTATTGTTGGTGGCAAGTTTGGATATGACGCGGGTGTCAAGGTTGCGAGAGTAAAGATTTTGGGTGTTGAGAAGAAGCCGAGGGGTATTTTGGTGGATGCGAGGTTAGTGAAAGAGGGTGATAGGTGGACTTGGGATGAGGCGACGAAGATTCTTGAGGTTGAGGTTGGGAATGGGTTGAACAAGGGATTCACGGTTACGGTTTGGTGATCATGCCATATCGCCAGCTGATGGATGGCGCTGGAGTGGAATGATATAAATACATTTATTCTCAGAACCCGACATACAACTTGGTCGAATATTTCTACTTTAAATTGAACAGTGTTAAAAAATCGCTCACACCCGGAACTATTTGAGTTTCAGTATTTAGGGTCTGTACGGATACGAAAATACGGCCGTATTTTCGGTTGA